>OMLM01002802.1:16918-30834 GCA_900302695.1 Helostoma temminkii
ATACACACACACTCCCTTTTACAAAACCCAAGAAAGCAAAGCACTCAGAGGATTATTCCCCTCCAGTCGCACACACTCACACTGTTGGGATCTTCCACTCCTCACTAACAGACCCCCTCCCTCACTGAGAGAGAAGAGTGTGTGTGGTGAGAAAAAGGGAGGGAGGAGGTAGATGAGTAAGGGTGGGAGAAAATAATATATAACTGACGTGTGTATTAATCAATAAGAAGATAAATGATATGTGGAGAAAAGGGGAGCAACAAGAAAACCAGACAGGTGGTAAAACAAAGTGGGGGTCAGAGTGTTTGCCCTTTAAAGGACGTTTGGTCACAATGAGAAGAGACACTTGAAAACTTTACCCATCACACACACAAGTGGGTAAAGTACGTCCAACATCCTCTTTTATGTAGTTAAATAATTTTAGTTTAAACATTTATTGTAAATTTCTTTTTAAACACATGAAACATACTTTAAATGCTCTAATCTGAATTGTTTCATTGGGTAACAAAATAACAGCATATTAGTCCTGATTAAAGAGCTACTATTGTTATTAAGTGCTTCCGTTATGTTGGGAGACTCACAAAAAAAAACTGTTCAACCATGAATGACCAAAGTAAAATCCTGGTTTTTTAGTCCACAGAATGGATGAAGCTGCCTACATACTATGCGTCTGTCCTGGATGAATCCAGTGTTAAATCATAAACATATGGACATACAGCCAACATCTGCAAATAAACAGTAAAGAAAAAAGAGTGACATTAATGTCATCCATTTACAAAAGGAGTCAGGCTAGACAGTGAACAAACCACTGAGCAGACACCTGGATGCCAGAATAAAAACACACATATACAACAGCATGCAGAAACTATTTCCCCTTACAGACCTTGGATAAAAGCAGAGTGGCCAGGAAAAGAGGATTGCAGCCCTGCATTTACAGATAATCTTTGGGACGAGTCAGGCCAAAGGAATTCTGTTAACAAAATGAAGGAGAAAAAAAGAGCATCAGGCACGCTTATCTCTGAACGGCTCCCGCTACCCAACCAGGTCAGATGAATAAAGAGGTTTTAACCTAATTTCTCACATCTACCACAGCTCTGACAATTCCTGACCACAGCGAGAAAGACCAGTGTGTGTAAAAGTAAATGGAATTAATCCAGTTTTTTGACTTGAAAAAACACAGCTGGAGCCACATGATAAATGCTGTTGGCTGAGGCTCCACATGAAAAGATCCTGTCTTCAAACACATTTCCAGTTAATGCTCTGTTTTCCATTAAACACTACAAATGTATACTACAAAAAAAGGAATATTCCTTGTCTCAGAGTCTCCAACTACAACTACATTTATTAGCAGCACACAAACAGAATAACAGGGGAAGCACAGTAGACAGTAGTAGTATTAGCCCTTGAAGTAGTTTACTTCCATACTAAATAATGACTCATCACACAGAAAATGAAAGATGTAAAAATCAGCCAATGTGGGTTTACATAAAGATTAGACTACCACCTTGTGGACACAGACAATAATCACTTATATAAGAGAGGTTACTGTAGTTCAGTTTTTTTCTTGTTTCTACCTCCACTACCTGCACGTGTGTGTGTAAGCATGTTTTCTTCCAGCTCAACTGTGAACACAACTTGAACTTTAACATGTTCACCTGTTTAAAGGTTAAGAGGATTTACAATGAGCCATTTGATGAAACTAATCAATGCAGTAGCCGAATGTCAGTGCCACTTCGGCTTCTGTGACCTAATCCGAATTGTATCTATATCGGTTATCTTTTTATTCCATATATCACCTTGTAGTGTCTCAGATGATTACAAACAGTACAACACAAAACAATATGTCAATGCTATTGTCATGACCTGTTGCTGTGCCCTTTCAATAACGCTGTCTTACCTCAACTAGTTCTTTCTTAGCTGGAAAAGTTATTCTCCTCCACTGCTCAGGACTCAGTTACAGAACAACACATCACAGGATGAGAAGCTGGGCTCATTGACCTGCTCAAACTAGAAGATGCTTGCAGCTCTTAGAGGATTTAAGCTCAAATTCAACCAAAGTTTATCTTGATAGCGTTTGCAGCTTCACTTGGAATGTCAATTAATCTCCATCATGCTGTAGGAAAGTGGTGTACAGCTCCACAACTGTAATACACACCAATCACTTCAGATGACTCAAAAATACAGCAACTGGAAGCAGAGAAATTAGCATTCCACATCGTGGGATAACAAACATAGAAGCTTGAAGCAAAATGTTGTGGTTTATCACCGTTTTAGAATAAAACATGCTTCATACAACTCAGGAACATTTTCCAAACTACTGGCTAAAGCTGTTGCTGCTGCTCAGTGGAAATTACTGTAAACATATCCATTTTTTATAGACTGTCAAACTGTCAAATTTGTTGCATTTAGATATGCAACATTTAGTTTTACCACTTAATGTGCATCTCATAATTTAGCCTTTAACATTAAGTGTATATGCTGTGATTTTGCATGTCACAAACATATGTTTGTGAAGACATATTGCAATGTCCCGTTTTATACCCATGCACATCATGATTGCATGTTGCAAATGATGTATTCTCTTAAGTTTTGCTGAACTCATCAATATAGAAACTCACTTTTTATTCTTAGTCTGTCTGTGCTACAGCATATGTGGAAAACTATCCCTTTTCTTTTAGACTGACTGAATCAATAACTACCATAACCATAAGATGTAAGTAAAACTGAAGTCCTCATTAGTTCTTGAGGCAACTTCCTGGCAGAGAATTTACAATACTTAGATTTAATATGAAATAAAAGTGCAGTGAGGCAGATGCTTTGAGATAGAAATGTATTCTTGAAATTGATGCTGAATATGAGTTCAAATGTGTGCAACATGTAGAAACTGTTGAGCCCTCTTTGCTACATTTTTAGTTCAATGTTCCCAATATTTCCAAACAAATGCAAAATACTTTAAATATAAGATGGGATTTCAAGTACAAAAAATAAAGGTCTGACAAAAACGAGACACAGCACATGAACATCAACAAAACTAAACAAATGAAGGGATTGTCTCTTATTGAAACTTAAAGCTGCCTGTGGCTGCAGAAATGAACATCCACACTTTTGGAAAGAGTTTGGTAATGAGAAGAGCCGGAGTTATTTCAAACCTCTGTTTTTTATGTCAGACAGGACCTGAGAGGGCAACATTTACTCCGAATCTCCCAGAGCTTTGCTCTGTTTTCCTGGACATGATCTCCTATATAGTAGAGATGGGCAAGAGTTCCCCCTTGTCCCTTCGAGGAGCCTGTAGCAAGTCCAGCGCTGCACAACTGGGCTTGGAACGCCTGCGTCTTAGCGCCCGCTTCTCCGACCGGGTCTTGGGTGGAGGGAGGCCGTCACAGATTCGAGAGCAGGCTGTGGTGATGCCACAAAAGGAGGGGTCATCTGAATGAGAAGATGCCTCTGAACTACCCTCTGACGGCGAGTCTCTAAAGGTAGGCTGAAGTAATGTTTTTATAAGAGGTCTGGGGTTTGTGGCGATAGGCACATTGTTGCATACAATTGCTCCATTACACAGTTCAGGAGCTGCATAAAAAGAGGGTTTCAGAGTCTCCACTTTCTCTATAGGTTTCATTTTACGACGCCTCCTCTGTGTGGGGAAAGGTTGAAGAGAAAGAACACTTGTAAACAATTGTTTATCAGTTGCAAGCAGCACTTCAAAGTTATATTTTACAGTACTGCTCTGCATTGATATAAATTAATCTTTACACACCTTTCTGCTTGTGGGACAAAGAGTCTGTGTCTCATCTGCATGCAGCACTTCTGGACCTGTTATCAAACAATAACATTCATTTCTATCAATGTGAGGATCAATCAGGCATTATTTAAGACACTGTATAGTGCTGTTATAAAGTATTTGCTACCTTCCTGATTTCCTTTCCTTTTATTTTTTGCATGTTTGTCACACTTAAATTATTTAGATCAAATTTTAAATACAAAATGCACCATGAATGAATGTGATTAACCAAATTTTTTGGAAAGTCACACGCAGGCCTGACAAATGTGCTTAAACCATATACAAATATTATAAATTTAATTAGGAAAGGGGGTAAATACTTTTGCACAACACTGCATATGAAAGAAAAATCAAAACAGATAAATATTATAACCCTGAGAAGAATATTGTAATATAACTATACCTTCGGTGGTAGCTAACTGCAGTGAGTCTGCGTGTATGAGTGGATAGGATGCACTCCTCTTCAAGCCCGTCTCATCACAGGAGGAGTGCTGCCTATAAAAGAAACAGTAGGTGTTGAGGGGAAGGCAAACTGCATGCAGCACCTTTATTGAGACAAGTCACAGCTCTGTGATCACTAAAGATTTCAGCTACAACGCTCCTGATCATTAATTGTATCAATAAACTGGCTTAATTTGTGGAAGTTATTCAAGAAAGAGTAACCATTAGCTGTAACAGCCTGTTCAACTTTTTCTTTGCCACATCATGTTCAAACACAGCTTTTCCCCATTGTAATCCTTTATTCTACTTTACTTTATCTGGTAATAACTACAGTGTATGCACAGTATAGGTTAGCATTTGTCCTTAGCAGTAACAATGTGTAGCTACTTTTCAGGGCAGTAGTAGGTGTAGTTCTTGGGTATGGTTGGCTCTGGTTCTGTGGCTGGAGGAAGAGAAGAGATCCGGCAGTGGTTGGCACACAGTAACAGACCAAGACACAAGCCCAATGCCAGAGACACCAGCAGGTAGTTCTGTTTGTCTGACACCTGGAAGACAGACCACATAATGGCATTGAACAAAATGATACTATACTATATTTTCTAATAAAGATAAAAAGACAGAAAATAACACATTCACACATTTTATTTCATAATTTGAATCAGTGAAGTCTGTTTTGTGTGAGCAATCTTTAAAATTGTGCGTGTTGTTGGCGTGGATGTTGCAGGATGTGTGTATTGTGTAATTGAATTGACTACAGGCGCAAACATGGTGGAGGAGGTCATATTTCAATTAGGAGTGTTAGGAGTGTTTTAGCTGGGGTCTGTCATGGAGAGTTTGTAGAATGACAATAATTATGATTCTTTCTATAACGCAAGTAATGATTGTGCAAATCGTATTGATGACTCTGTCATGTCTTTATTCACCATCTCTTACGTTGGCAGAATAATGACTTATTGATCCCCTTTGGGGAAAATGCTGTTTGGATAGTTGCACATAGAGTGCTGTGAAAAGCATTTGCCACCTTCCTGATTTGTTATTTTTTGCATGCAAATTTTAGAATCAGACAAAGATAACCTGAGTCAATACAAAATGCAGCTTTTAAATGATAATTGGCCTGCCACTACGTTGGCCTATGCCACAATGTTGGATATGACGAGTCACTAATAATCCACACATTTAAAAAACTGTGTGCTTATGATTCCTGTACACATGCTTGGTGTGCAGGGGGAAACAAGCTGCATATGTGCAGCAACTCTCAGGAAATGGCAAACCACATTTGGCCTCATTCAGTGTGTATTATTGAAAACTTTTTTTCGGGCCCATTGTTGGTAACTAAGACTTGAAATGTGGAGATGCATTAAGCTTTGTCATGTTCTTATGACTGACTCAGCCTGTAGCAATAGCTCCAAAGCTGCTGGACAGATGATATGTTATATATATATATTTTATATATATATATATATATATATATATGTGTGCGTTAGCACGAGTGGTAAACAAGCCTTTTCAATAAGTTCTATCATTTGTTTTGTCTCCACTTTGCCCAGTTAAGAGCCCCCAGCTGTGAGCAAGCAGACTGCACTTGCTCTTCAAATGTATTAAATACAGGCACAATGTACAATGTGCAAAATTCACAGCATATACCATTTTGCTCATCTGAAAGACACAGTCCTCGTGCACATCCTTAGTAAATCAGTTTGTCCTACTTTTTGTGGATAACATCAAGTTTACACATTTATGTACATACACACCTTTAGTAACTCAACCCTATGTGTCACAAAGCTGGTATGCAAAGGTACTAATACATCCTTATGAATTTTTACTATTTACTCAGTTTAATCCTCAACTGAAACCATCCTGATTACAGATAAATGTTTTGTGCCTAGAGCTTTGTAACTACCTCATTCTGCAGCTGGCTCACTCTGACAGACAGGTTGAGAACCAAATGAGTCATGTTCTCCAGTTGGCCTTGCAGCAACTGAATGGACTCAGTCTGACGTTGGTCCTACAGGAAAGAAAGGGAAAAATTAGGGAACCACATGAGAATGGAATAGAATACTTTGAAAAATTATACTTAACACGCAGTAATAGAAGAGACATGCTTTTATTTCACAACTGTCTTTTTCAGTAAATTTAACTTCAATTATGATCAATTAAGTTTCAGCCTGTTGAGACATACTACATTAAACAGTAGCAGTGTTTGCATTTTGGAGCATTTTGATGAAGATATTCAGTACTATATTTGCATGAACTGAATATGCCAAGCAAAAAGTTTGTTAATTTGTAAGGTACTGTACAATGCATATCATAAAGCAGAATGTTTTGAAAATATTAATCTGATACAATCTCTACATTTTAAGTTCTAAATTCCAAACTGGACCAACACTCGCTGTCTCATTGCTCACCTGCTCCTCTGCTACTCTAGATGTGTTCTGGAGTTTAATGATAGTTTTGTTGAAGGCTCTCTGCATCTCCTCCATCTGCTTCCGATACCTTGAATTAAAACATAAAAAAAGTCAGTGCACTAGGAACTACAATCGTCACAAAAAAACGCCTAAAGCTTTCCTCACCTTTGGCTAAGCTGCTCCAGGTATCGTCCACTGAGTGACATGTTCATCTCCAGAGCCTTGATGCGGTTGTTGAGTCTCATGAACACAGACTCCTTCTGACTGGAGCCGTGCACTGGGTTCCCACTCTGCTCTGTGCCATTGGGGGTTTCTGCATAGATGTCTGAAGAGGGTCGAGGCAGCTGACCGTTGCCACCTGATGATGATGACATATCTTCCGTGAGATCTTCCATTTTACTTTCTGTAATGAATGGGGGGCCAGCAGAGTGCTCAAGTTCTGTATTGGAGTCCGGAGCAGGCGGGGGTGGCTCTATGGAAGCAGATCCACTTTCAAGTGCAGCTGGTGGGTCAGGGTGATGTTCTAAATTAGCGGAGGTAGTGGGAAGGAGAGTCTGAGACTGATCTGTCTTATCCAGGGTTTGGACAGGGGTATTTATTTCTAATTGAGAATCAACATTAGGCTTCTCTTCTGATGTTACAGTGGAATCGCCCACTGTGGCACTAACAAGGGGTTTCACATAGATGGAGCTGCTAACAGAGGATGAAGGCTCAATGTGCTTCTCTGTAGCCAGCACATCCTGGCTCTTTTCTGGCCTTGGCTCCTTTGGTGGTTCCTCAGAAGACAGCTGTGGTGTCTCCACAATGGGGGTGGGTTTGGCAGAGGATGAATCAGTGGCACTGGGTATGGGGAGATTCAAGGTTTGACTGGGCTCCAGCACAGGAGATTCAAACATGGACTCTTTAGGAGATTCTGTTGTGCCTTCTGGAAGCTGTGCCGTTTCTGACGGACCAGCTCCACTCTCTGGCTCCACCTCAGAAGCTTGTTCATTTTCAGGAGGTTGATGTAGCTCACTGTGATGCAGCTGAGGTTCGGGGCAGGCGGAAGGGGACAGAGGTAGGTGCCAAGTGGGAGTTTCGATGGGAGGTAGTGTTGGTTTTTGGCACTTCCTCTTTTTGGACAGCAGAGCTGAACTCTGCTGAAGGAGATATTCCTGGAAGGAAGCTGTACAAGAACATGAAGAAAATGAAGGAAATAATGAACAATAGTTTAGGCTTTCTTGTTGTTGTCTATGATTATTCCTTGTCTCCTTTTCTTCATCCAACACATCCTCCCTGTCCAGAAGGGTGATTGTGGAGCCGACATGTTCCTCCTCCTCTTTCTCTAAAGGAATAACAATTATTTCCTCCACTGAGGGGAACTCTTGTTTGTTAGTGTCAGTTACAGGCACCTCTGCCACAGGGGCCTCAGTTTCAGGCATTTCAGGGTCTGGAGAAATCTCAACCTCTTCAGTGTGTGGACTAGATAGGGAGAAAAAAATATATATATACTAATGGTCATGGAAATAACTTGAAACTGACAAAAGTAATAATAAATCAAAGTTTACTGAAAATTAACAAATAAATATCAGACATTGCTTTTGAATTGTGGCTCAACAACACAGGTCCACGGGACTGTAGCCAACCTTCCTGGACTTGGCCACAAGAGGAAAATTGATGACAAATTAAAGAGACTGATCATGCGAATGGTAACCAAAGAGCCCAAAACAATCTCCAAAGTAATTCAGATTAGATCGCACCATCCGTCATTGTTTGAGCCAAAGTGGACTTCATGGGAGACGCCCAAGGAGGACACCACTGTTGAAAGCAAATCATAAAAAAGCGAGACTGGAATTTGCTACAATGCATGTTGACAAACCACAAAGCTTCAGGGAGAATGTCCTTTGGACAGATGAGACAAAACTGGAGCCCTGATCTAAATCCTATTGAACATCTGTGGAAGGAGCTGAAACATGCCATCTGGAGAAGCCTTCTAACCTGAGACAGCTGGAGCAGTTTGCTCATAAGGAGTGGGCCAAAATACCCGTTGACAGTTACAGAAGTCCCATTGACAGTTACCAAATCGTTTGATAGAAGTGATTGCTTCAAAAGGTTGTGCAACAAAATATTAAGTTAAGGGTACCATTATTTTTGTCCAGGCCTGTTTCATTAGTTTGTTTTTTTTAAATGATTCTGATGAGCCACAATTAAAAAGCAATGTTTTTTTACTGGTTAATTTTTTAGTACATTTTAATTTAAAATTATTAAAAACAATGGTATCGTTATTTGTAGAATGTAACACTACTATAAAGTTCCTGAAAGGTACTCACGCTGAAGTTGGAGTCTGAGTAGTGCTTTCAAGCAGTGATGGCTCAGTCATGTTCACTTCATGTGATGACACATTGCCTATAAAATGTAAATTTAAAAACATTAAGGCTGACTGCACAGAATGCTATATTGACTTCATCATTAATTAAACAACTGAAAGAGGTGAAAGTTTCTTCTCTTTTTAAAGAAAATAACATAATGACTGTATTTTATTTATAAATACGAGCTTTAGCTGCCAAAAGGCAGAAATGTCCAGATGATGGTTTTAGACATACCTTGCATGTCTGGGCCTCCGCCAAGAACGTTGACAGCAATATTATTGACCATGTTCAAAATGACATCTGAAGAGAGCATTTAAACACCAGTAATAAGTTAATACAGTAATCCAGGTTATCTTTTTGCAGTAGAAATCCATTCAGGCAGACTTACCCTTTGCTGAGCCAATCAGATTCTTGGATAACTTGACTTCACCAGGTGAATATCCAGTTGGATAATCTGTTGGGAGCAGTGCTAGCATCAGTACAAATCATTCTCACAGCCGCTTTAATTCTTATAACATATTGACTATACATGTTGTGAATCTTCGTTGTCAGAGGTTGAGAAACTAAACGTAAATATGATGCTCTTAGTTCTCACCCAAATCATCATCCTGATCATCTGGTCTTTCTGAAGGATCAGCTATTTCCTCATACTCTTCCACCATGCTTGTGCCAAACACCCTGCCGTAAAAAGCACATTGAAATCACTACCACCGGTAAAAACGAATGCAATCCAGTATAGCAGCTCTGTCTCAATTATCTCTCTGTCAGAAAACTCATAATTTAAGAATGTTTATTATTGAGATCATAGTGGTGGTGGAGTTGTAAATTAGTTAGTAATTGTATTAGTTCTAATGTACTGGCCTACTCATTCATTTTAAACAGAGCTGTAGTCATTACAAACACCAGCCAAATATTATACAACAGAATATCACTTGACACCATCTCAAGTGTATTAAATATTCGAAAAGCTGGAAAATACAGATATCAGGCCAAATGTTTTAATTACAGTTCATTAAAATAGAAGAACACATAATAAACTACAATGATATAATAAGAACATGCTACATTTTGCCTTTACTTGTCTTACTTGTTACATAGTAAAACTTCCCACTTCCTTTTTACCAGTTTGCAAAATCAAAACCTGAAAATGTGTCACTTTTTATTCCATGTAATACATGTTTGTTATGAAAACACAATACATTGGCTTATTAGTTACGCACCTTATGAGACTGAGGGGACAAAAATGTTCAGAGCCAAAGTGAGAGACCACCTCCACCTAAAAAAACATTATATTATAATTAAACGTGTGCTGTATTATATCCAACACAAATTAACAAACAGCAAAGACAGATTGTGTTTTGATAAAGATTCAACATAAAACTAGAAGGAGATACAGATGGACTGATTAGGAGTGAGAAACATTTCAGCATATGATTTATATGAAGATCATTTGACAGATTACACCGGATTAATGACATTTGGTGGTTTTCATTTTGTGGGTTAGGAAATGTTCTTCATTTTGAAGTTATAATGCATTAGTTGCTGGCAGAGTCAGATCAAAGTCAGTTTTAAGTCGCATCACTTAGACTAAACATTCCCCACTGTGTTTACTGTTCAATTCAACCGCAGACCACTATAAAAAAGCAGGCTAACCTTTATGTACTTGGTGAACATCTGAAGCAAGAGAGAAAGAAAAAAGAGAGAAATTAAAGAGACTTATACATGCATTCAAAACAAGACCACAAAATATGTTTGTTTTGTCTGTGTCACTTCAGAGTAAAAATGATGCCATTATCTCTGAGATATGGTCATCTTAATTATCCTAATCGTAATAAGAACAAAAAGACTTTCCAAACAGGCCTGATTTTGCGGCTGTTTTGGTCAGGAAGGATCTACCATTATAACAACAATTAAAACTAACATAAGGGACAAAGCAACCACAATGATTATATGCAGATGGCAAGACCTTCTAAAATAGTCTTAATAGTCATTCTACCAACCACAGAATGACTTTGTGACTGTAAGAAAAAGGAGAAAAATTAAATTGATTGAACATTCATTCAAAGAGATTCAGGGGGAAAGTACACAGAAGCAGCCCTGCTTGAGGTGCAACTTTAGCTACGCTTCTTTGGATACAATAGAGATTGACTCACCTTCACATATTTAGCATAAAGATGCTCATCTAGTGGAAAGCTCTGTACTGTGCGTTCGTCCCGGGCATGAAAAGTTCCCAGCTTCAGCCACTTGTTTGTTGGGTATCTGCAGGAATATATTTACACAGCATTTCAGTGAGGCAGTCTAAATATTTGTAAGCTTCTGATAATAGCTTGGTGTGTTTATAAATTATGATTATGTTTAATGTCCTTAATTTCAGCAGTTTGCAATTATTGTAAATATTTTAATGTCAGTTCCTATCAAGAAACCACGCTCTGTGTTTTTTGCTTATTATAGGGTATTTAGATTTTTAAAAAAATAAAATGTAATCTAAATATAATTAACACTGATAAGCTGCTGATGGAAACAGCCATATTGCAAGATGGTAGTTGTGTGGTATCTAAAGTACATACTGTACCTGTCACTGATGGAAACAAGAAAGTCTTTAGGAGTAGAAGAGAAGAGCTCAAAGTTAGCAATGTCCAACTGCTTCACCTGGATGGGCTCACAGAGCTCAATGATGAACCTGAATTTAAAAAAGCAAGAATTGTTTTACAGTCAAAAATAAGTGTAAACTTTCCCCATTTTCAAGCAGTGTATGGAAAAAGTAGACAAGCATGCTACCATACCAGATTTTATTACTACATGGGTTTAGCATGTACAAGTCCATGTTCTCCTTCAATATGGCCGAAGTACTCTGTATGTGACAAATGAACAAACCATATTATGTCAAAATCTAACAAAAGTTAGATACATAAATATGCATGAAAAGCATAGTATCATATGTACCTTAGCCTCTGGGTTAGAGCCAAGTATCTTAGCTCCACACTCAACAGAGGCGTAGTTATTGAAGTTCTTCTGGACCTTCTTCACTGTGTGAGATGCCCCATTGTTAGAGGTATGAGCAGACTGAGCTGTGGAGAAAAAACATGACAAATAAGTGTAAAACCCAATTTATGCATTTCTATAAAAATGTCACAAAAGACGTCAACGTCTTACTCTTCTCTTTCTCCACTTCCATAATCTTCCGCTTCCACTCATCAAAAGTGGGGATGTCCTCTGGGTCTTTGCTGCTCACACTGGAATCTGTGTCTGTGGTGACAGGGGAGCTCAGGTCCTGTCAAAGATAATGAGAAATATAGAGCTGGGACACCTCCTCAGGTAGAGGAAAATAACTCACATGGATCTGAGATCCTTACTTGCTCTTTCAGCATGTGTGATGTGTTGGCCTCCAGGTGCTGACCAGCTGAAGTACCCAGAGGAGGGTCTGTCTGGGTTTTAGTACCTGCAGTGTGGGCATTGGATGTGTTCTCCAGAACCACTGGAAGACTGATGTGGAAAGAAAAAACAATACTTCTTGTTACAGAGGGTCAGTCAATATTACATGTGGCGAGGCCTTGAGACTTGCTTGACTGACACTGCTAAAAAACGTGGCTTGACTTTGACTTGGCATTTAAAAGACACATAACTTGAAAGGACTTAACTTTTTTGTATTAGCATTTTTCTACAGTTACATTTGTTTTTTGAAAAATACACTAAATAATTTTTAGACCGATGTACACAAACCTTGTAACCTACTAGCAGACCAGCAGAGGCCACCAAACCATGCAGCTCTCTTTGAGAGGCTTATCCAAACATTTAAAAATGTACATTCAAGGATTAGGTTGTCAATATGCAAGTTGCAAGGTCTGACATCTGAGAATGAATGATCTTGACTGTCAACAGAGTAATCACTCAGATGTGGGTTTACTACAAGGAGAACAGTACACCTATGGAAGCTGCTGACCAGGAAAACTCATAAACCTCTATGGTATATGTAAGTTAGCAAGACTGTATTTTAGTCCAGTCGCCACAGTGACTTGGAACTTATGACCAGAGATGCTTGTGACCTGCACATATGTGACATGCTCCCATCTCTGAAAAGAGGAATGTTTGACATATTATAGCCCACCTTTCACTATCATATAGGTTATTCTGCTCTTCGTCACAGTCCGCAGGAGGCAGGTCAGTATCAGGGACATCAGATGCACCATCTGAAACACTGCAAGAAAACTGTAGTTATAAAACAAACAAAAAAATATGATTTGACTATAATATTATATTATTACTAACTTGTTACCTATTTGGGATGTTGTCTTGATGGTCAAGGATGCTTGGGCTGTCTTTAAGTTCAGCAGCAACATCAGAGATAGCATCAGATGATGGGAACAGGGAGTCTGAATCCTGGACTTCAGTGATGGAAGTTTCATGATGGGAATTTTCTGAGCTTTGCACAGGTTCTGGCTCAGGTTGTGAAACTTCACTGTCTGCCTTCAGCTTTAGATCTACAGTATTCTCCTCCTTTTCAAGGACCTAAGAGATAAACAGAGAGCTACTTGAGCTGTCAAGGGAAAAGTTAACTGGTCAACTGGTACAACATATATGACTGCTTATCAACAACTTAATTAACACAATGTACAGTATAGGCAAGACAAGATAACAACAAAGACAGGACATATGTAGACTTTGTACAGTGTGTGTGTGACTGATGTTCTCCTGCTCTGGGTTGCTCTCAACCCCGACAGGTGAGAGCTGTCCAATTACTTCTTCCCTTCTTAAGCAGTTTCCCGCCCCACCCAGAATGATCCCCCAGGGTACCCCAGATCAAGTAGCCAGAAACAGTGCAGAATATCACTGCCAACTACCCTTTTTAAAATAAATAAAATAAGATTAAATTACATTAAATTAAATTTTAAAAATTAAGTTTCTGAAGTTCCATTGCTGCTCAGGAGGCAACCAAGTGTTAAAAGC
>OMLM01002804.1:7712-35060 GCA_900302695.1 Helostoma temminkii
TTATATATAATATATATTTTTTATATATTCTCTAATGTCTTAAACCTTACCAAACCTTGTAAAGTGCCTTGGGATGACTCAGTTGTTTAATATGATAAATAAAATCAGATAATCTGCAGTCCCAAATATAGCAATTTGTATTCTGAGATGTTAATCCTAATCTGGTAACATCACATTTATCATTGGTTTATGCTAAGGATTATCACAAAGAAGTAAGCAGTGAACAACATGATTTCATGTTGGCCTCATTGGTGATGGTGGACCACTACATAATGGGTCACATTAACCTCACCCTTGTAGTCTTCACATCTGTATATCAATTACTTTTTTCTCATTTTTAAATAATGTAATAAATGTATTTCAGATTGTGATTTTGTATTTTAAGGATTCTTGACCAGTTTCTCTTCCACACACTTACTAACCTGTGTCCTTCTCTTTGTTGCGTGAAAGCTCGTGCACGTGGCCGGTGATTTCCGTACGCAGGCTGCTGATGACCTCATCCAGGGCCTGGGAGCAGGTGGGGTCAGCGCTGATGAAGAACTCATACTGGTCTTTGTTCATTCCTGATGGCCGCGATTCGATGTGCCTCAGGTTGATACCCTTCTCCTGCAGAAATGAAAAATGACAGGAGACTTGAGGTGAGACCTGAGTTGATGTCTGTATCTATTATGTTGTTGTTCTTTCCTTTTCTCTTTTTGTTTTCATTCACCCCAACCGGTCAAGGCAAATGGCCGCCAACCATGAGCCTGGTTCTACTGGAATTTGAAAAGTGCCTTTTCATGTGATTTAGCGCTAAATAAATAAACAAAATTGAACTGAATGGCCCAGCCTGGTCCTCAAGAGCCACTGTCCTTTTTGTTTTCCCAAATATCTCCAACCCTACCCACTGCTAATTACTGGATTAGGTGCACTCAGCCAGTGAGAAGCTGTAAGAGCAGGGATAGTCGGAAAACAAGCTCTTGAGGACCAGAGTGGTTTTTCCATGTTAGAAAGCTGTTGAAGGCAGAAAGTAAAGACTGAACATGTGTGGAGCAGCACTACTGTGGTTCAACCACTAGAGTGTGTTGTTACTACACTGATGCTGATCTTTATAAGCCTTTGTAGAGTCCTCACTGACCTCAGGTCAAAGCTGCCTTGAACTCACCTTCTGCACACTGACTCTGAGCTCGCCAGGCTGCACTTCAGGACACGTTGTAGAGGTTTAGTGCTAAACCATCAAACAAATCATGCGCTGTGCTGCCTTTTAGGCTTTTTCTCATTAGGCAGCATCAACACAAGCACCTGGAAAGTTTCCAGACTTTTTCTTCCCACAACTCACAGTGTTTTTAATGCTCAAAATGCAAAGAGGCTCTGGCTTGTGTTGGAAAACACACTATTTGTAAGTGGTAATTACCATCAAAAATGTGTTTTAGTTTGTGCAACTCGTGAGGAGGAGGAGGGAGGTTGTTGTTCTCTGTCTTCTATAGGCTAAGTAGATGGGAGGGTGTGAGCAGCAGGGCCCCACATTTTCTCCCATCTGGATCCTATTTGACATAACGGCTTAAGGGCCATGTTCCTGCATCCCTTGGGAGTAGTACAGACATAACTACAGTCCAAGTTGGCACATGAAAGAAAGGATGACTTGCACTTTGTTATGAAATCTTATCTGTCCACTGTCAGCGGATTTACTGCTGCTTTCTAAACATATGAAAGCAGAAATTGATTTTGAATTGAAAATCATTTAGTTATTATCTGACATAAATTATACGGAATACATATAAATAAACTTAATTAAATGTTATACTTTGTACAGTGACTGCATTTTGCAACAATAAACAAACAGTAAATCTTTAGGCGTCATTTGAATTCTAATACCTTTCTGCAATAAAGATTGTTTATCTTGAACCTGTCCCTGTCTTCGGAAAAAAAGCTCATTGATTTTGCTGTTTGTGTGCATGAAGAGAAACATTTCAACCTGTGCTGCTGGTTGGTTTAACATATCCAGCCCTAAATCCTACACTCAGCCATTTGTAGGGGTTGTTTGCCACATTTCTGTACCTCTCTGAGCCGTCCCTCCGCTGTAAGGCAGGTGACATTAACCCTTCTGTCAGCCCTGACTGAGGTGCAAGGTCAGTCCGTGGCCCCGACTCGTCACATGAAAACCACACTGCCGAGTCACATGTGCTCTGAATCCCAGGCGGATAAACAGTGTCAGCTTTATTGTGCAACTTTCTCAATTAAATATGGCGATTACACGAAAATGATCATGTGATAGATGCTTGGCTAAACATCAGCACGTGCAGTTGTTTTCTGTTCAGAAAAAAAATATGTGTAGTTAGTCCTCTTCAAAGCTGCAGCTTTAGGGGGCACCTTGGTGGAGGGGGGGCTGTTTTATGGAAATGTTGAAAGTGAGAGAAAGAGGAGGATGGGGGTGGAGCAGGGGGAGGATCAGGAAAGTGCCAGCTCATAGGTTCAGAAAGGATCCTGATGTTTGCTGCTGCATTTGGAGAAGCAACATTTGGCAAACGTTTGGAATTGATTGTCTGCCCACGCACGGCTCCACCCCCAAAAATTCACATAAACTTTATCTCTAACCTAAAATGTCATATTATACAATGTTTTGCATGTTTTTGGCCTTTTCGGGAAAAGGCCAAAAACAGGAGCAAACCTTGATAGTGACACTGATGTTGAAGATTAAACGATGGCGGCGCTGCCAGCCCTCTCACAGTCACGTACACACTGGCCGTTCAGATCAATAAAGAATAAAAACATTGACTTTGTGGTTGGAAGGATTTAGATTAAATTAACAATAACACAGTATCAAAGCAGTAAACATACAAACGTATTGTTTGAAAAATACCACTTATCTATTACCAGAGTACTTGTTATGCAGTTTTGTCTTTGTTGTCATTAATGTATTTTCATGTAATAAGCATTTTGGACAGTTTGCCAGTAACACAGTTGTATAAACTTCTCTGCCATTCTGCTGCTTTTTAACCTTAAAAAAATCAAAAAGTGGAGGTTTGAAGGTTTAATCCAGACCCTCAACTTTATGAAAGTCGTTTACTGAATCTCTTGCATGCACCTTTAATATTATAGCTGCTTATGTTGGACTCTGAGCATCTACAGCAAAACAGGTTTTTGTTTGTCAAATTTAGGTTTTGAAAATGACTTAAAAAATGACATTATTTACCTCCAAACCGCACATAAATATGGTTAATTGAGCGAGTGAGTGAGCCATAAACATCTGTTTTTATTATTCCTAAGTTGACCGATGATGCCTTTTAATGGATTTATTAATCGTTTCAACGAATCATCTTCCATGTTTGCACACGACTGATACACAGACATATGAGATAAGCTCAGTTTGTTTAGTTTCCATCTTTGAAGGTTCAGAAAAGGACACGAGCATGAAAACATGTAGAGAAATAACTTTAGATGACCATATAACACTGTTAGCACTAAATCTAATATATATTAATAGTAGATTAGATCTTGTGTAGCTATAAAGTGTTAATGCATAAAGAATTTTAACGTTTCTGTTTGTGTTGTTTCTGTTGTTAATGAGTAACTGGGAAAACTGGATCCCAGCACCGTGTCTGTCTGTTTGGATCAGACCATTTTGCTGTATGTGAGTAATCTGTCCACATTTGGAGAAATATTTGCTTTCTTGGCAGAAGTGCAGTGAAAAGGTATGTTGGTTGTACTGTAGCTTCAGTTGAAGCAAACTAAAGAGGTCAAAGGTAGCAACATCTAGCTGCTCACTGATGGACACGTTCCAGACACAGCAGAAAGTTGTCATTTAATTATTTCTTTTGGTGTGGATTAAAAAAACAGGTGCTTGTAGGAGGATATTATCTCGTTGTGCGAAGCTAAACTTACCGGCCCCTAGTTATGGTTTTCTGTTTGACAGACAGCTATAATGAGTCTACGTGTTAATCTTATGACCTACGCCCGCAGCCAGGCTTCACTTACACCTGGCCCAGAATGCACAGACACACGTCTCCAGTGAAGATGCTCAGCGTGCGCTTACGCACCAGCAAAGTTTCAACGTGCAACAAGCAACAAGTCTGTGGAGCTGTGGTAAACTGCAGTACTCGCTGCACTGAAGAAGGATAAAAAGGAAACACAGAGGATGCGATGTGTGACTTTTGAATCTCATGACCAGAGGTCAGAGGACTTCTGTCCTCATGAATACTTCACTGGAAGCAAATAAAACGTGTTGTCTTTCTCTTCACGCATTAAAAGCATTGCTCAGGCTGCAGCTTGTGTTTTTTTTGAGGATTTTTAATGTAACACATGGATTCCTCTAGTTCCAGTCCCTTTAAAAAGTTATTTTAAAAAAATAATAGAAATAGTTTTTGGTGATTCTTGAAGAAAAGCTGAGCTAAATGTTTTAAAACACAGTGGTGTGGCTAGTTTTACCCCGAGCAGACAACACAGTGCCATCACTAAATTACCATTCCTTCTGTGCCTGGTCGTAAAGGGTTGTAATTTTGCTGCTGGCATCCTGAGCAAACGCAGTTAGCACCGCGTCATCTGGGAGCGGCTCACACCACATTCCCTTGTGACATGTCATCTTTGAATGGGTCCCCTACTGATCGGTGGTCAGCTTTACTGTACGTGAGCCCTGAGGATCAGTAATGACTTACCACTGCTCATGACGGTCATGAGCACAGAGCCTGAAAACACTGAGCTCTTGATCACTGGAAGTTCAGGAGAAGCTTAAGGCTCTTTGTAAAAACTGAGTGAGCAGAGAGAAGTTTTACCTCGAAGAGCCGCAGGGCCTTGGCTAAAGCTCCAACCTCCTCTTTCAGGGAGAAGATGCAGGAGATCACTTCTGACTTCTGGTCGGTCTCCTCCTCCAGATACATGGAGCCTCTTCTCTTCTGTAGAGACGAAAGAAAGAAGTTTATAGGTTTAACAAACTCGTACTAAGACTTCAGAACCTCACATCTGCAAGAAGAGTATAAAACAAAGAGATCGTCATGTAAATCACAGATTTTTAAAATTGTTGCTCGGTTTGCATCTCGTTTTGATTGTCCTCGCTTAAACGCAGCCATATGTGAGAGAGAGCGCATGAAAGGTTGAAGACATTTGATCCGAACGCCTGAAGACTTAACAACTTTACAGTGTTGTGACCACATGCTGCACACACCTGAGGAATTTTAACAAATAAGACAAACACATACATCTAAAATGTCCCAGCTGCAAAGCTACATACTGCAAAAGTGTAGTAGAGTATTTTATAGTATAGTATTTTGCTGATGACAATAATTTTGCTGAGGAGAAAAGCAGTTCCTTCATCTTTAAAACTATTTTATTACCCATTGATGAACCGTTTTGACGATTAAACATCAGAAAGTCAAAAATAAAATGTTTAATTTATGATTACTTTAAGGAAAAACCCAGAAATCCTCACATTAACTAGGTTATATTTGACATGTTACATCACAACAGTTACTGGATTGGATTGTGAATGACATGGTTTCAGATAATATGTGATGTGCAGGACCTGGTGCTGTGTTATAACAACACAAACCGTCATTTTAACGCTTGCATCAGCTGTTTGGTTCCGTTTTCACAGAGACAAACAGCTGCTTTGTTTGCTGTTGTACCAGAAAAGTCCAGACATGACTGACATTAACAGACGGGTTTGATTTAGCAGACTAACTAATGCATGTAATAACTGGATTCAGATACAACTTCATGCCAAAATAAAACAAAAATAATAAATAACTTTAAATAGACAGTCCCAGGTGATATCTACCCTCGGGCCTTGGCTCTCGGGCTCTGCGCTGTGGTTTCCATTGACTTGCTTGTACGCAGCATCCATCCTCTCGCTCTCGGGTGAAATGTGTGTGTGCTGATGAGGAGCTGAGCTCTGGAGGAATGTGTGTGAGCAGCATCGGCCTTTAAAACCTCTCCGGTTTAACTCCGGGCCACGTGACACCACACCCCCGTCTCATCGGTATGTCACGGGTCTGTTGTGAAACACAACGGGCACATCTGGCTTCGTGTTGTCCACCGCTGGGGTGAGGTTCCCCCCCGAGCTGCTGGCAGAAAGCCCGTGTGCTAGTGCGCCTGTGCAACCCGACTGACCTGACCTCAGGTAGGACACATGAAAAACACACTTTATAATTCCATATCAACATATTTACATAAAACAATTAGTATGAAAATGACTCTGCAACAACGAGATCAATTAACCATCTGAACAATAGCTTTTTAATAAAAACACACTTGAGCTTTACAGAAACAAATAAGAAGCTTTAGACACTAATTGGTCTTTAAAATACTGTTTGGATTTATAAAGTTAGTTTCTAAATCCTTCACATTACCTGCAGGTGTGAGCAGAAGGGGGTGGTGACATTTTAAACTTTTAAACATTTTATCTCTCTAATCTTGTGGTCCAGGTCAGATTATGTTTATCTGCCATATTCTGAAAAACTAATCTGACGGATACATTTCTCAGTAGGCAAATTCTTTGATTAGTGTCTCCAAAAACCAGAGTTCATCAAAACAACAGGTGGAGACCCACAAAAAGATGATTGTCAATAATATGCAGTATTTACTTTTACTTAACTTTAATTTTTACTACATTTATTGTACAGCATTAGTTACAAATTACTTTTTGTAGGTTTAGATTCCTATAAACACTAAAACATACTATATATTATATAGAGAGAGAAATAAACTAACAAAATGCTGATGTATTATTTATGGATTAACCCAGCGTCACTTCATCAGGTGTTAAAATCAGCTACTGCTGTTTCTGTCTGTAGGTAACGCCACATTTTTCTAGCATCATTTCACATTAGAGAATTTGTCAAACTAATCTTGACCAGACTTTAATACTTATGATTTAAATGCAACAGTACATTTATACTTTGGTACTACTGAGATTTAAAAATTGTTTGAGTAGAAAAGGTAAAGGATTCTTCTACTTATAGTCTAGTATCTTTCCAGTCAAACTAGTTGATTAAACATCTCTGATCATATAAGCAGCTACATCCTTCCCATTGTGTGTATTGTTTGCTCTAGTAATAAAACATTTCACTGTACAGAATTACAGTGAATTATTACATTTCCACTGTAATGTTAATCATACACCTGTTTACCTTGAAGTTTGGGCCACTGCACCACCATAACTGTTCCTGTTACAATATTTGTGTAAAACTATAGAGTGGCCTCCTCACAACTTCTTTTTATTGTGGCTCTAATCCTAAATCCCTTCCTGTAATCCTAAAGAAAACATGTGTATCCCTGATTTCTGAACCTTTATTTAAGACGATTACCAATACCACACTGTAACATATTCTATTACCTGTAAAAGCTTACGGGAAAGTATATTAGAAAAAATACATATTGTTTTAAATGTAAAAATACGACACCGTGTTTCTCCTACATTATTATGGAATAAATTCATAGCAGCCAACCTGACACAGTTTGAGAGGAGTGTGCACGTTAGCTAAAGGTTCCTGTCTTCCTGATTTAACAGATAAACTGGAAACATGGACCCCAACACTGAATGTCCTCACTGGAACCATTTTATAATGTGCTTTGTCAATTCAGTTTTATTCATTAGTTTATTTGACACAGACTGTGGATGTTCTACTGTTGTTGTGTTCAATGCTTCTGGCTAATACCAATAGAGGGCGTTAGTGTTATTTGTCACATTGTCAGGCAAAGGTGTGACCATGTTTCGTTTGACTGGACCAATGATCTGTGCTACAGGCCCAGTGTTCAGCTTGACCCAGTTCTGATTTCATCATCCTCCTGTTTCCCTTGACTAAAATGTTGGGAATCTTTTACATAGTACCTGTGTTTGTAACACGTCTTCTTCCTGAATATAAATAATTCGTCCACCACGTTTCCTTCTCTCTCGTCTCCTTCATTAGCCGTCACACTAATTCATCTCCTTTTCTGTGCTCTTTAATGTTTAATGTAGTTTAATGGCATCAGAAGACATTCATGAACGCTGTTGTAAATGTCACTAGCTGCCAGCACAGAGCACATTAAGACAGCTCTGTAGACGTCAGCGCTCTTCGTTGTTCACGGTTCTGCGCGGCATCTGTTTACGTCAGTGAAATCGCAGATGCACACCTACACTTTAGTCATTCTACAGGACGGTGTTGATATATAGCAAAGAAATAAACTGCAGTCAGCAGTTCTGGCAAAATTACATCACATTCAAATGAATAATAAACACCACACACCAGGGAAAAGGTGATGTATTGTGAACTCTTTGGCTTTCGATGATAGCGAACTTTGAAATTTAAACAAAGAATGTGTTTGTTTACAGCTTGCTGGAAAGATCCCCACTCTTTCATTTAGTTTCATCAATGGTGACTGAGACGGTTCCTCAGTTATCACTAGAAGTGCACAGTGTGTCTGCAATATCCTGGTCCTCAGGGCCTCAGTCTAACTCCCACTGAGGAATGAGCTCTCTTACACGCCACAGCTGTTTTTATTTAAAAGATTTTCTGCTTTGTCATGATTGTGCAACTTCAATCCCCCCTAATTCACATGAAGAAGAGAGGATGGAAAACAGACTGAAAAACACAGCAGTTGCAGCAAGTTACCTTTGTGCACACACGTGCATGAGGAAGTCACTTCAAAAGCAGCATGCGTCATGTGACACAGGGTGCGTGCATAAGTGAGGTGTATCATGCGTTTGAGGGGGGTACGTAACAATTGTCATGTGATGTGGGCTGGGTGTTAAGTACCGTGGAGACTTGGTGTAGCACAAAGCTTTATAGTCTTAGTGACTTGTCTTTACTGGTTGATTTGATGTTTGTTTTTGTTTTTTTTTTACAGTAGGCAACCTATCAGTACAAAGTGGGGGTGTTTTAAACAAGCAGGTTATTGTAGGTTATTGTAATATTTAGGATTCAGTAAGATAAGGCATAACCCAAAGATTTGTAAATATATGTGCAACAGTGATGTGGAATTTTGTTTCAATAGTTGAGTATCACAGCTTTTGTTAAGCTAACTGTGAAATCCACACATCTGAAACCTCACAGTAGGCGAATTGATGGAGACATCGATTAGCATTTTATTTAGCATTTTCTAGCGTTAATTAGAGTTAATTGCACACAAGGTCTGATCACGACTACATTTTTAAGTTTTTCATGTAGATTTGATGATTTTTTTTGTCTGCACTGAAAACAAAAATAAAAAAATTTATAGAAAGATTATGAAAGCTACTACTGCCATTTTGTTTTAGTGGTTTAGAGTAGGTGTTAATGATTTATACTTCCCTTCTGCAACTCATTAGTTCTGGCCCATTAAACAAATTCACAACAGACAGATTTATGATTTTGTAAAATTTAACAGTCTCACCATTGCAAACAGACTACATCATGAGACCTGCCTTAAAGCTGCAACAACTAATATTTTACACATTTAAGAAACTAAGAAATTACATGAAAATGGGACCAGACATGTTGTCTTTCAGCTGTTCTGGTTCATTTCATGTTTCAAGGTTACATACAGGCCTGTTGTTGTTTTTCCACACAGACTGGGTCATTGTTGTTGCTACGGCCCACATATAAGCGCCGTCTGCCACCCTTAGCGAAACACAAGAAAAATGTAAGCACAAATTCTCAATTTAAACCAACATCAGTGAATGTGAGCATTGTAGAACAATTGAACTTTCTGCTTCTCACTTAAGGTCCTGTTCACTTATCCCACACTCAGCCTCATTAGGCTGCTCTTTTCATTATCGCTCAGCATCCAACTCAAATTACATCCCACTCCACTCAAAACGCACCAATATCTCAAGGGGGGAAAATATCTTTACAAGGCTTAAACGTAGCCTTACATTACAGTGAGTTTTGACTGAAAATTCCTGAGCATGCTTCAGGCTTGTGGTGTGAGAGGTGACTTAGGATGACACTTGCTTAAACAAACAAACAACAAAAAAAAAGCTGCTCTGTGCTCCAGCAAAAATCAACCTGAACTTAGAAACAAGCCGTGGAAGACCCTGCTGCACCCACAGGTCAGACGGAGTGGGAAAATAAACCTGTAAGTCCAAAGAGGCAGCTGACAGTACCTTTGCACATGAGACTGGCTACATGGAGGCTTATACCCACCGAGTGACATAGTGGTAGGAACAGAATGGAACGGGCAAGGAGCGAAGTATTCTTGAAAATAGCTGTGGGCCTATGAAGACCACATACGGTATTAGCAGAAGTTTCATTGGCACTATGGTCCATTCTGTGCCCCAGGGTTTGTTGTTTGTGTTGCATAATTCTTGGTTTATTATGAAGACTGTGAATGTTGGCAGAAGTAATAAATGTTAACGTTTTATCGCAGACACGCTGGACATAGATTTTGGCATAAACATTGCAACACCAGGCTTTATTGTCAGTGAAGCAAAAAAATAATAAATCTGCTTCACTATGATCGATCAAAGTTCACTGTGAAACTAGTTGCACCTCAACACCAGCTGTACTGTCAAATGACAAAAATTAAGTTGTGGGCTTATGTTGTCGAGGCTGGTTGTACTCAGACACAGCATGTTACCTGACACTTGGCGACTCTACACCAAACTGTCACATGCATCATCCACCTGACTTAAGCACACACCCTGTTTCACGTGACACTTATTCTTTGTGCCGCGTGTGATGTGCGGCTCACGAGTGACCTCAATTGCTACAGCAGTGCTATGAAGGAGGGCTAGCAGCGCTGCTTGGAGATGATAATAGGTCACTGAGGTGTGAGATTCCTAATTGTGCTTTCATGAGCTGTCGTTGATTAATAGACTAGTCGACAGACATCCTGTGAATGTCGTCCACATGTGCGCTGTTCACGGGGCGCTAAAGAATCCACTTCAGCCTTTACAGCAGCATTGTGGAGGCTCTTTTCTGCAGCAAGAAAGAGAGGAGGGAGGAGGAAGAAAAAGAGTGGAAGCAGACAAAAGGGAGTGAAACTTTGAGGCTTTCAGCAGTGCTGTTGTAAAGGGGCGTGAATGAGAACGGGGGCCATGCTGTCAGCCACATGGGCCGTTCTCACTCTGGATAATGGAGGCCCTTTCTCTGGTTCTTAACCCCCTTGTCGCATGCTGGGAGCAGGCAGCCGTCCGCCCTCCGCTCACAACAGCCGCGCTGAAATTCGTTCACCCGCTAGATAATTGAATGTTGCACCCAAGAAAATCTGTCCCTTCTCTGGCCAGGTCCCCTGCTACATGTGGACCTGACATCAACTCTCCCAGGATCAACATGTCGTGTGTGGAAAGAGTCAGAGTTGTGTCCGAACAAAATGAAGAGGCAAATTGTGCTGTGAAGTGAAGACAAATCCTTAGAGCCAAACAAGGTTTCTAGTGTTAGTTAAGTAGGCAGTCCGCCACTTTGTTCCCAATATTTCAAACACTGTTTAATAACATGTGGTAGAGATACAGTACGGTATTCATGGTCCTTGGTTCTTGGTGCACCCGTCACCAGGAAGTCAAACTTTTCAATTATTCCGTCACAAGCTTTACAGGCATTCATGGTCCCCAGATGATGAATCCTAATAAATTATTGCCCTACTGAATTGTGCCACTGACACTTTCATATTTGCAGATGTAAGTGAAATATCTCAACAACTTTTGGCTGGTTTAAATGTAGGATGATTTGTGATATAGTGACACTGTTTAGTCCTAAAACCTGGAACATTTTGATTTGCAAAACGTATCATAATTAGCTAATGTTGCTAACCTAAAACCTAATCTGGTAACTATTACACCCATCAAACATCAGAGCTTTGTCATATCTCCACATGTTAGCGTGCTAATGCTAGCTTTTAGTGTGGTTGTTCTCGAAAAGGGGAATAAACTGTCCCCTTCGATTTTATATGAACATTGAATATGTGCTATAAATACTCATTTGGGCTTTTCAGAATGTGCAAGGAAGTGTGGCGTTCACTAGCACATGTTTGGGTGATTACACCCAAAGGTTAAGGAGATTAGATCAGTGTGTTGCTTTTAGGAGTTTGTAAGGATGCACCTGAGGACCCAAACCGAGGGGGTGGGGGTTTTAAGACTATGTGAAGAAGAGCGTAATCCAGATCTTTCTTCCTTCTCTCCCTGCTGGTAGCGTCTTACCCTCAGGATCTCGTCAGCAGAGGGACCTGGGTCACCATCTTATCTGGCTCGCTGACCAAACACAAATGGTGCTTCCTCCCTTCAGCCATGACCACTTTCGCCTGTCACTCAGACACCCAGGTGAGCGATGGAGTTCAGCTACCGGCCTCTTTGCTTTACCACATGTCCAAAAAATAGTCCTGAGGGGCCTCAGACATCCAAGACGTCCAGCCTGAGTAAAACCCACTGTGTGTACTGGAACAATTACGGTGATAATGAATTTTCAGCGGTTACCATCTCATCTCATTTTACTTCCTGGAACATTTCCCCTGGAGATAAATTGGTACATGTTTGCAGCTCCACTGAGATTAAGTCTAATCCAGATACATGTAGCTGTGAAGAGGAGGAATGCAAATATGCCCAATGTGGTGGCATCAAAATATAATTTTAATTTCAGAGAAATTGTACTTGTTTATTTATTGCCTATGAAGAAATTAGGTTGTTGAAAGCGGAAGGAACGATTTGAGAGGTTAATATGAATGTACACTCACTGGCCACTTTATTAGGTGAAATCATGAAGTCATAGTAGGTGGAGGAGTCAAACTGTAGTATTTGAGTAATGAGTATATATATATATGTACTGTAAATATACTGTAAATACCTTCACTCTAGATTTAGTAGTCAAATCTAAACTCTTCGCACAAGCACAGAAGAAGTCTGTGTATTGTCATTTTGATGGACTGGCGAATTGTCCAGGGTGTACCCCGCCTCTCGTCCAGTGGACAATGCATGGATGTACAGTATAAATAGAGTTTAAATAATATTTAGATGCATTTATACTAAAAGCAGCACATGAGAGCCTGAGGTTAAACATTACAGTATTTGTAGTTTTCATGCATGTGCTGTGTGAACACAAATAAATAAACAGGTTTCAACCTGTCGACTACACTAAAACTAAAGCATAGGTTACTGACTGTTCAGAGCAGAGCCAAACACAATCATCAGCTGTATTTGAGCTCCTCACCAGCTGTCCTCAGGGATGTGTTACACTGTATTGTAGCTGGAGGACACATTAATGAGATCTCTGTGACTGATCGACATTCATGTTGCTCATCACACAATACCTGGTGGCCTACACGTCTGCCAACACCACCCACACAGAAGAGCCGTCACTCTGCAGCTGCTTATCACGCATGAGTTTGATGAGTACTTTCCTCACGATAGACAAGTGTTTTTATGATGTATGATTTCCCAGAGACAAAGCAGCACTGCATAGGTGTATGATCCCTAAATATCCTTTATGTCCCATAATAGTTAATACGTTTTAATAATATGATTCTGTGTTTGATGTTTCTTTGCACTGATGCCTGTTTTTTTAATATATGATATAATACAGGTAGGAATATGGCAGTCAAGTCAAAATAAACTACTCCAGGAAATCCAAAATGTTGCAAGCAGGTGTTATTAAAATGTAATTTAGAAAATACACAAACCACTTTTGTTATTTTATTGCACTTTAAAGCCCTGACATGTAAAATGTACATTAAATTAACAGCTTCAGAATAACTGATGGCATCTCTGACTGACTGCTGCTGTGCCTTGTCTGTCTGTTACCGCACCATAACTTTAATCACGTACTGGGGCCAGAGAACACTTTTATGGCACCATTTGAGCTAGCTTGGTTCAGTATAGCGGAGGGGACACATATCCAATGTCCAAAGTTATTTCTGTAAATGAAGTAAACATGCATGGTCAGATGATTTCCTGCCAGTGTGCTAGTCAAAGTTTGCACAATCAGGCCGTGCAACTTATAGCAACATGTTAATGCTAGCAGCTAGCTAAAAATAACCCCCATAAAACCTGGATTTTCTCGACACAAAATGTTCTGGTGTGTTATTTAGAAAGTCTGCTACCTTTGCTAATCATGAGATGTTTAGTTGGCAGCTAAACCTGATCAGTGTGATCAAAAACTAAAACTTCACCAATACAACCACACATCAGTTTATAATGTCTGTGTAAAGTGTTATTGGTGATGACAGTGATGTAAGCAGTGTATTCAAGTAAAAGTGCAAGTATTTGTCTATAAAAATAATCCATTACAAGTAGAAGTACCCTTTAATTTGTCTGCTCAATAAAAAGTAAATTCTAAAGTATGTGCTCTAAATTTCATTTAAAGTACAAAAGTAAAAGTACTCCACTGAGGAAAAAAGTGTATTTGATGTTGAACATATTATATAAATGTCTGGTCCAGATTAGGTGGAAATGGTAAAAACAGACTGTGGAACAAAAACTGCAGTGACACTGGGATAATCCAGTTTTTATGTGGGTAGTTAGTAACTAACGCTGTCAAATAAGTATAATAGAGTAAAAGTTATTTTCCTCAGATTTGTAATGGAGTAAAAGAGGACGTAACATAAAGTGAAAATACTCCAGTAAAATACAAGTACACGACTTGAGTAAATGTACGGACTGAAAATATGGACAATACAAAACAGAAATGAGACAGAAACTCATATCACTTCTCTACATGTTAAATTTAGAACTGGACTTCCATCAATTCAGAAAATCTACAGGAGACTGATTCTAAAATATGTGAAGTAGCAGCAAGAAAAGATTCAGCTGCTGCAGATAAACATCTTTCTTTACACCTGCTTCCTAAAAGCCCACTTGTGTCAAACTCCCCTCCAGCTCGTATCACAGGCTTTCTGTTAAAGATCTTAACTGCTAAGCCTAAGCCAAGATAAACCAGTTGATATCATCAGTGTTACTGCTACTGTTTTCAAGGGCTAAGCAGCACTCCTCATGACGATCACACAGAAAATCCACGGAGTGCTCCTTTAAAATCAAAGATATAGTCATTTAAAAGTATTTAATCTAACTGTAATTTGTGCGCTCTTAACGTCACGTGAAAGTTTTCACTGTCGCTGAATCGAGGCACAAATCTCAGAGCTCTCGAAACAAGGGCACAAAAAATATGTCTGCATGTCTGGAAGTTAGATGAGAAAAGTTTTTACTTAAATTCCCCATATTCAACATTATAAAAGAGTTTTACTCTGATATAAGCAGCTATTAGGACATTTTAAGTGTAAAGTATTTGCCAACAGTGATTTTATTACTATTTAATATTGTCCATTTTCTGCTTACTGTGCACACCACGCTCCACTTTAATGAGTTATTGACTGAAATGTTTTTACATAAAGCAAACAGGTGTTTGTATCTGCCAGTAGAACAGGATAAGATGTGAAGTTTAGGAGAAACGAGCTGAGAAAACATTAATTAAGTGATGTGTTAACAGAATTCCCATTAAGACTGAATTTAACCTTCTTTCAAATTTCTATATTTAAGCTCAATTTGTACTTAAAATAAGTATTATAATAATGTATTTAACATTTTTACTAATATTCTGTACTATTACTGTGTACAACTACTATCTGTACTCAAATCAAACAAGCAAGACAAACCATCTTTTCCAAGTATCACAGCAAAATAAAATAAATACATATTCTTGGTGACATGGCCCTGAAGCTGTGAATTCCAGATGTTCAACCTGCCTGTTGCTTGTTGTTGTTATTAGTGTTGTGATCTGCTGTTCTTTTCTCTCTTTCTCTCTTTCTTTCCACTCGCCCAAACCGGCCGAGGCAGATGGCCGCCCACCTTGAGTTTTTCCTCTCCACTGTTGCCTAGTGCTGCTCAAGGGGGACTTGTTGGGTTTTCTGTATTATTTAGATGTATCGTCACACTGTAAAGTGCTTTGAGGTGACTTTTGTTGTGATTTGACGCTGTATAAATAAACTTAAATTGAATTTCTGCAGCGATTGTGTTGTTTGCTGATGTTTATCTACCGCAGTAAAACCACTGCTGCGCCACCACCAGAGGACGACATTCACCAGCCTACCTCCGTCCCGTCAGTCCCCCCTCTTCCTCCACTCAGCCTCCTCTCTGCCCCCAGCGACGGCCCCTCCCGTCAAAGACCGTAACCTCTCCTAATACTCCCCCCCACACCCCTCGTTGCCCTGGAGACGGCTCAGACGAGCAGGTGATGCATTGACAGGGAGCAGATGGTTCCCTGTGGAGGTAAGCGCGGCTCGACAATGCTTCCATATTCATCATAAAGTCCTGCTAACTCTGTGCGTCTCCCTCCTTTCGGCTGCGAGCGCACGCATAACTTCAGAGCGTCCGCTGATGTTTTGGCCACTCTGCCTTTTCTGGGTTTGCTGATTGAAATCGCTAGTACAGGGGGGGTTTGTGCAGACTGAGCGAGGTGATGATGTTGTGACAGGTTATTATTATTATAAAGGGGATGTGATATGTAGAAGCTGCTCCAGAAAAGTGAAGACAAACAATGAGTTTTCCTGCGCTTGTCTTCTGCAGGTGTTTTCAGGCTTTTCGCCGCAGTAACTCACTGCTCTAAAGAAGCTCCTTCTTTAGCCCCTGTCTCCCCTGGAGATAAAGTACAGACACCCCACTCTGCCTGTCTCTTTCTTTCAGCTAACTCCTCAATAATCCAGCAACAATACGGGGCTCTGAGGCGGTGTGCAGCGATTCGTCGGCGGCCTGACTTGTTTTGAGGTGCCGTGGGGGGCAGGGGAATGGCACTATGGAGATCAGCGAATGCATGTAAAACACTGCATCCATCTTTTTTTTTTTCCTTTTGCCAGAACAAGTGGTAAAGAAAAAGTGTGCGGCACAATAGCGGCTGCAGAGCGCTACGCTTAACCCACCACACCTGTAGCAGACAACAGGGGGTGAGAGTGGTAGCCCACCTCACCCTCCTTTCCTCACCCATCATCAGCAGCACCGCAGCACCTATCAATACACGCTGTAAGGAGCTTGGTTGGGCTGCAGGAGGAGGGGGCTGCCTGTATTCATGGCCTGACTATGATAAAGACGCACAGTGAGGAGCCATTCAACAGCCCTGTGCCCATAATAGAGTCACTAATAGGTGCCTATTCAGCGAGGAAAGTGTTTTCTGGAGGGGAAAAAAAAGTTTTGGGGAAGCAACAATCACTCTGCTGCCTTGTGTATGTAAAATTTATGCAGTGCCCCACCTCTCCACCCTTATCCAACTCTTTCTGCTGTCTTTTTTCCCTGTCCTTTAAAGAGCGTTACCAGTGAATAGACTACATGCATGGTTTGGAGTCTTCCTTTCATCCATTCTTGAAAATAAATTCAATGGTCTGTTCTCAAGAGAGTGCAGTCCAGTGGCAGGGATTTTAAAAACGCACTCAGTTTCCTTTTCATGTCCCTGCTTCCATTTAAACAGGTGACCAAATTTTACCTTTGATTTGATTTTTCAGTTTGTAATATAACACGCATGAGCGAAGTAAATAATGCTGTGTGGACTAGTGATGCTTGTTTTTAATTCTACTAACGTGGAGGTTAAAGCACTGTGTCAAAATGTTGAGTCAAAGATAATTGATGTGAAAGTTTCCACCATTTTAGTTTAGTTCAATTAAACCGCTGGCAAAACGAAACCAGCTGTGAACCAAGTTCGAGCAGACTTTGCATATTTTTTCCTTAAAACTGAGCAAACTACAATATTTCTGCTATATTTCATCAACAAATCAAGACTCCTTATGTATGTGGACAAATAGCGTTTTTTAATTAATTCAAGAGTAAATCCTCAATGTTTTATTTATGACAGAAGGTTCAGCGTGTATCACATCCAAACCCAACCTTAAAGATTTCCCACTCATTTTAAGTTTTTGAAACCAAAAACATCAGTTGTTACTAGAAATGTTTAGAAGAATCTCTAGACAAGATTAGTCGGCTCACCCACAAGGCTATTTTTAATATTTCTGTCAGCGAGATGAAGAAATTTCATTTGCACTTTCTGGGTTGCAGTGTACCCAAAGGTATATTAGATACCGTATGACACGTGACATTATTTGTCATACATGAGCAGTGGATAAACTACAGCTGTCATGTTATAAACCTAAGATAATTTAAATAATTTAAAAATAATAATTTCTACTATATCATATTATTATAAATGTGTCACATTGTCATATTTACCTGCATTTATCTTAAACTAACATCCAGTTAAATTTTACATATTCAGAAATCAACACATCTACTGTATTTACTCACAGGTGCCTGATAAGTGTGTTAGACCTGTTGCTATAAAACTTAACAGACATGTTGAAACTTCCATGTTGAACTTCCGCCCTAGTTTCCACATATAATGTCAATATTTGAACAGAGATTTGAAATACATCTGTCATCTCTGATAGCAGCTAAATTTGCTGCTCACATCCTCATCCTGGTCCCAGGGCACCGAGGGGAGCAGGCCTTGTGGGTGAGCTGACTAATCTTGAAATGCTGGAACCATATTGAGAGAAAGGGCACGAACTGAGAAATACTGGGACCATATTGTGCTTCGTGTCAAAGGGCTTAGCTGACAGATTGATGAGATGAGGAAATAACGGAGCTAACCGGGGGGCAGGAGGAGTAGGGGGGTGGTCGTAGTCGGGGATCTCAGCATGGCATGGCAACCACGGGTTGGAGTGAGAGCAGGACTCCCTGCAGGCCTGCCAGGCAAAGCCGGCACAGGTCAACGCTCTTTGATTCTGGGTCCCGCAGCTGACAAAGGGCAGCACGCAGTGGGCAGGGCTGCTTTCCTTAGAACAGCATGAAAGCCCTTGTAATGGTATTTTTATGTGTTTTCTCAAAGGCTTTGTCAGCTTTTGAGTGCTGATGTATGTGTTTATTTGTGTTGCACGAGTGTGTATGCGCTTGCACAGTCTTGATTGGGGATTTTATCACGTGATATAGAGAAAAGACAATAAATAAAAATGCAACAATCATTTCAGTGTAAAAAAAAAAATGAAAGAAAGGGAAGAAAGAAAAATAAAGACTCAATCAAAATATTTTTAGATGCATATAATTTGACCGAAAGAGTGCAGCAGGAGGTTGAGGCTAAATTCTGGTTGCATTTATTTATGAAAATGCATGTAGATCTAGTGATCTACAGCTTTTGTTGTATACACTTGTCATGAAAATGAAATGTCAGACCTGCAGAGGCACATGGGGCCCTATTTTTGAATGTAGGACAATAATGGGGGGCTGGACAGCAATAACTTTGTTCTCACAGCGTGTCATTCTCACATGCAGCAGGTAACGTTTTTCTAACATAAATACACTATACTGCTCAGAACCAAATGGTAGACAAACTAGCTAGTCAAACTAGTTAAGCATTTAGCAGTTTAAGAGCCCAAGTTGGTGGAGACCAAAAACAGAGCTATAAGGTTTAAAGTACTGTGGGTCAAAGTTAATTGCAGATTAAAACATGACTACACTGAACAAAGCGCTGAAATATCTTCTTCGTTTAATGGGCAGTGGAGACTGACGTTATGACACGTGGGTCTCCTCAGAGTCGAGCATGAAGGACAAACTCACCTGCATCAGGTTCAGACAGGAAATACAATATAGTCATTGGGATCGATTCAGTCATCATCCTCCAAGGTCCAGTTCAGACATAAATATGCAGCCTGATCCAAACTCTAAATGGACTTACAGAACATTAATCAAATGTATAGAAACATGGCTCCAAATTAATACTAATGCTGCACCACATCTGTTGGATGTGCAAATACAGAATTGAATTCCACCAGGTGGTGGTTTACATGTTTTTTCTACAGCCCCAAGTGGCAAAAATTAATTAATTTACCCACTTAAGAGCACAGCAGTACTTATTTATAACTTTTCACACTGCATTGTCACTCACATCCTAAATTAGCCATCAAATTAACAATAAAATAGACCTTATTTAAAATAAAACAAATATAAAAGACTATTCATAGAAAATATTCATTGTATGGGTGATCCAATGCTGGAACTAGTGTAATAAAGACGCAGACAAGTTCCCACTAAAAACATTTACACAAATACTGTGATTTCCACCCTTCTCCTCATACAATGCATTTTCTGGCAGCAACTATTAATCTGGATTACCCAAAGTGCACTGCAGAGCCCCTGTAGTGTTGAATAGTGAGACCTCAGGGACGGTGTGTTTAGGAAGAGAGATGTAAAGGAGAGGTCTTGATCTCAGATTCTCACAAGATTTTTTTAGCACGTCACAAGTTGTCCAGTTAAAGTCATCTGACTTTTTTTGTTTTCTTTTCTTTTAGAGTTTTCAGAATTGAAATAATAAAGCAAGCAATTGTTGCTACGTCTTCATCAGATTCTCCAGGAGACAAATGTGACTAATTTAAAAACTAGCAGGAGCGGCACGTGGGGTGTGTAGAGGCTTAGTTCACCACTGTAACTGCTTGGTCTGGTCACCATGGAAAACACTCACTACTCCTCCTTTCTATGCAGCTCTTGTTAATATTTCACCATCAGCTCTAGGATTTTCCTGCACCACAATGTGAAGATGAAAAACCTCCGAACCAAGACACACTCCAGATAATAAACTTTGATACAAATACATGGATGTTTAGAGCATACACACACATACACACACACACTACTGAACTCTAATTTGTAGGATTGATAGAGTCCATTGTTTCCACAGAGCTCGCCACTATATGCCCTGTAATATAATTAAGGTCAGGAGATTTACGCTGCTGTATAGCAGCCCAGAACCTGATCCTTGCTCTGCCTGAAAAGCTCTCTCTCTGTCCAGCTGCTGCTGATTTTTGCTCTGACCTCTGCCACTGTGTGGGACTACAGTACAGTTCACTTCTTAATTAAAAGCTTTGGCTTATTGCAGAAATCGATTGTGCTGTATGTAGGTGGAATATGGGTTTTTTAATATTTGCTTGAGGAGTGAATCTTGTGCAGTGTTTACTAAGGAAACTTTATGCATGACAGGCTTGCACCAGTTTTGCAGCATGGTAATTATTAACAGGCATAAGCTATTTAAATAGACATTTTTTAGCCTCCCACAGAGAGACATAGCTCAGTTCCTCTACTCTTAAATCTCAGCTACGAGGACTGAAGGCATGCAGATGAACATTTGGAGAAAATTGTACTACTACTACTTGATCTGTCAGGACTTCAGTGGTGTAATGTTTATATTTGGACAGCAAATATGAGTAACTGGAAAGACTAAAGCTTGTTGGACATGTCTGCTGTCGACAGAACAGGAGCTACAGATCCTCAATGGGACTACAGACTCAGAAATCAGGATTTCAAGCGGCCTCTGAGGCTCGTGGCTCGGCCCAGGCATCCCATCAGCGCGAGCACCTGGCTTCCTGGCGGCTCCTGCTCTGCACAGCGCACACACAGGGTGAGTCCACCCATGCCCACCCAGCTCTTCCTAAATCCACAGCTGAGCAGCTTGCTGCCGCCACCGCCCACAACTCCAATATCCCAAATGAAAGACACGTCAAATGCTGCTGAATGAGCCCCATGTAGAGAACATGAGAGTGAAGATCCATAAGACCCGGGGCATCTGTCCACCTCTCTGACACTAATGAATGTTAAGTAGGTTAGCTGCTGGTGTGCCACTGTCCCCACAAGTCATTGTGACCAGTGGTGGCAGTGGGGTTGTGCTTTTGTCAGAGTGCACCAAGCCCCCTGTGAGACGTCTAAAATGGCTGGACCGCTTATTCCTGCACCAATAGTTGCCATATTGATCCTCCTTGCTTGCAGATTAAAGTATAAAAGGAGCTCTGTCCTGCCAGTGGGGGTCCTTACTGACTCCGAGAGCTCATTTCAGGGTCACAGAGTCCTTGTACCCCCTGACCCGGACCCCAACGTGAACACACACAAACACCAGTGGAAGGCAGAACAGAAACCTTTCCAGGGATGAACTCCATTAAACAAGATTGTTTGGATGCTCACATTCACGGCTCATTATAGCTGACCCCAGGCTTTCTCTCTCTCAATCTGGCTCCTCTCCCATTCTGTTTCTGGCTGTAACCTGGCCAAAGACATGCTGAGGTGGTCACCCATGCCTTTTGTTTGCCATTGATAGCGTGGCTGTTTGCTTGATTGTTTTCTGAACTGGATCTCCTCATTCTGTTGTGTGGCGCTGCATTGTCGAGTTCCTGTGGTGTGCTTTAAAGTTTTGTCTCAGCTTTAGAAAGTGTGCAGCGCTTTTGTCTCAATCTTAGTTGGTTTATAGACTAATCCGTCACTGACGTCATGTGACGGTGGAGTTTAACTTAATACTGTACATTTATAATGACAGTAAAAGCAGTGTGCAAAGAAGTTTGTGTAAATAAGTCTCAAAACTGGACTAAACTGTGCTGCAAAATTTAGGTTTGATAGATTTTTGTTAAAGAGCATCTAATATCTACTGTTTACTTTCAACAAGTACCAGACTACATTGTAGTGTTAGGTAGTGTAAGGTAAGGTGCCACGCGTGCCCTTCCTTACCAGCTTGTTTTCTTTCACCTACCCAGATTAATCTATTGTACATAATATGTGTTTGAGCGTCCTTGGTGCTGACCTCACCAGGATGCAGCTCTGATCTCTGGGTCCCTGTTCAATGCCTGCTCCCTTAATTAAACATTGATTAAATGCCTATTAATGTTCCCTGACTCACAGACAGAGTGTAATCAGGTGAAACAGAATTAATAAAACATCCAGTGTAGTGCATGGAGAAGAAGGAAGGCCTCCCTTGAGAAAGACAGACAGATGGTGGCAGGAATCGCCAGAGAGAGAAAGAAAAGCAGAGTGGGAGAGGGGATAAAGCAAAGACCAGCCACCACTTTGGTGATTAGCTTGAAATTGGTAATTTGATCTAGACTCTTCCACCTACTCATTATTGATAAGACTGACCAAATTTCCCCCTGCTGGCTCACACCGGCAACACAGCATTTCCTGTCTCCTTGAATCCTGCCAGCCCACGCCGCTCTGGCTCTATACTCGGTGGATCTGACAGGAAGTACCTTGAGGTGGAGTTGGCGTGGAAAATGGGGTATACATGCTGTCAACACATGCACAGTGGAAATACCATCTGCTAGTGTTCTTAATCGCATCAACCAAATTGATCAAGGAAAAGCGGAGCAGCAGCCAATTTAGACAAACCTCTATGGGATTAAGTGTTGTATTTGTGAGGATGGGTCAAATGATGACATCAAAGTTCACTGTTTGAGCTAGTAGAAAACAAGTTTTGTCCTGCACTCTCATTCATTTTGCCATACATTATTCCAACAAATTAGACTGCAGACCACAAACATACTATATGGACAAAAGTATTCAGTCATTTATATGGAGTTGGTCTCCCTGTAAAGTTGGTCCGTCTTTTGCAGCTATAACAGCTTATATTCTTCTCAGAAGACCTCATAAATGAGGTCAGGCACCGATATATAGGAAGGCCTGACTTGCAATCTCCATTCTAGCTCATCCCTAAGATGCTTGATGGAATTGGGGGTAGGGTTTTTAATGGGCCAGTCAGGTTCTTCCACACTGATGTGTTATGGCATCAGCTACTGTACACTGATAGTATTGATGATAAAATAGCTCAACCCTCTGGCCAATCACTGTCCACCACAGCCTCTGTCGGGGACACGCAGCCAGTACTACTGGCCGAGCGCACTCTCTCTCAACATGCAGCAGAAAACGGTAGAAGCAGCGTGCGTGAGGACTTGCTGGCTGAGGCGGGCTCTGTACGGAGTCGCTGAATTCACTTCAAGCTCAAAGATGGACTCATTCTGACTGTCTGTTAACTAAACCTGGGTCTATTTCAAAGTCTGAAGCTGTAGATGTAGAAGTATTTTGTCTTGTTTTTTACTGGGTTAGCTGAGACCTTCGTGTGCACATGCGCACACATCTGAATGATGATCGGTTTGTGGAAGTTCTTCCAGAACTGTCTAGGGTTGACTACAGTATGTGTCTAAATCAAACCATGTTTTTGGTGTTCTAGGCAGTTTGTACAAGTTTGACCGTTTATAGACAGACACCCGCTTCGCATAAATCCCACGTGGAGTCGAAGATATGTTAACAAACAGGTAGGGAGGGGGAGTGCAGCGCAAAACTAGTTGTTCCAGAGACGGGCTCTGAGCGCAGGGCAGAAACAAGGATCTGCACCGCTTATAAGCCTGAAAAGACAGACACATTATGGGGACGTCAGTTACCTGTTTTTTAATCTTCATAATGGGTACAATATAAGACCTTTAATGAATCCATGTGTTTCTCAAAAAATAATGTGCAAACAGTGAAATGAAAACAAATAATACATTTTCAAAAAAAGCCTCTATTGCTGATTGTTCTCTTCCATTGGCCCCCAAACATATTGGAGGCCAGTTTTTATAGTCGTATTTTTGTTAGTTACCCAGGCCAACCCAACCCCCGGCCACATTATCCCCTACTGTCTAAAAAATGTACTTGATTTCACATTCACTATTTAAATAGTAACAACAAGGTCACTGGGTTACAAGCACCCATGATTGATTCAGAAATTGGTTGTTGTTTTCCGTCGGTTCATTATTCAGCTGCAATTAAGGCTTCTATTAAGGTTGGAGAGCTTACAAGGTATTCCTGGCATAATGTGTATAATCATACGTGATGTGCTTTGTTAAGTAGAACAGAACCGGCTTAAATGAATCCAGGAGACAAAGGCAACAAGAAGACCAGACCTGACGCTGCCCTCTAGCCTCTCGTAGTGGCAGTGAATGGGTTTGAGAGTCTGGCACAAGCTGGCAGAAAGCTTCACACCAGTGCTCTCCAAAGGAAAGGGAAACACACATGTATACACACATCAAGCTCCATTGTCCTCCCACCCTGTGAGCCTCTCTTTGCCCCTGTCACCCAGTCTGCTCAGGGGTTACAGCCCATGAATGAAGGGTGAGTCTTGGGAGGATCTGCTCTTTTGCTCCCTGGAGTGGACCAGCTCTGGAGCTGACACTGTGGTTCTGGGAGCTGCCAGAAACTGCAAAGAGAGATGGATGAGCTGCTGAGTTGACTGCTGCGCATTGGCTGGTCATGTGTCTCCAGTGATTGATGAGTTAACACAGTGCCCCCTGCTCCACTGGTCAAAGCGATGCACCCTGGCCATAAGACCACCGCACTGTCCTGAGGAAGCTACATGTTAAAAAGAAAAGGGGAAGAGATGACTGTGGAGCGAGCAGATGTTGGAAAGTGGCTGCGTGGGAGAGCGGACTCCATCATTGAGTCTTCACTTTCAGCTGTAGGAGTTCAAACCACTGGAGGAGCTTCACAGAACCTCAGTAATCAAGACAGAGGGGTTGTTAATGCACTGGTGGGGGCTTAAATGTCTCTGGAGAGCCCTCTCACTGTGTGGCTTTATGTTGGTTTTGCCAGGCCTCAAGCATTGTTCTCAGCCTGGGGGCCCACAGAGCAGGAGATTGAACCACTGAAAGTAGTTCATCTCTGAACTCTTTTGACTGATCAATCTCAATCTGACTCAGACAGATCTGTTTTTAAATGTATATACATACCTGCACCCTGTATGTGTGTATATATATTTTTTCTTCTGTTTCTATTGCAGAGACCCATGTATGTGTCGTTTGTCACCAAGGCCATCTTGTGGGATAGAGGACTCTGCCACTACACTGTGAGTGCCTAAATATTATAACAGTGGGCTTGACGCAAGAACATGCTTGTTACTTTCTTCTGTGAGACTGCAAATCAAATTTAGCAAACTCTCTGAACTTGCACACAAAGCTCCCTTATACTGTTCATTTTAACCAGAATTGCAGGCAGTTTGTATTCACAGCTCAAATGAGCAAATATATGATATTAAAATGGGAATGTTTGCAACAGTATGACATTTGATACCAGAAAGATTTTTGCTGGAACATTAAGTGCATAACTAAGTGCAGAAGAGACGGTTACGGTGTTGCACGTGTTGCACTTTCAGGTGATGAATTGGGATCAAGAATCAGCTAAGAGACAATAATCCAGTAGTGGAGTCGCTCCTCAGTAAACTGAAATCCAATCACGTACGTGGTGTAGAATATAGATTCTTACCATATATTTTATTGTGATTGGTGTCGTATTTCAACTACAATCTCTCGGATCTCCCTTGAATTTCATCGGCACCTGAGAGAAACCAGTGGCGTTTTCACCTTAATAACAATATGTGCAGTTTTCTTTCTGTTGAGTAGCAACTAATTATTATTTTCTGTTTTTATCTGTGGTAAGTTTGTAAGTTATTCTTCAACTTTATTGATCAATCTGTTACAAAATTCAGAGTAATCAAAACATTTTCGCCTTCAAACTAACAATTTCACACTCAAATACAGTCAATTTATGATGATACAACAGAGAGAAAAGCATAAAAACTGTCATTTTGAGAAAAAAGTGTGACTCAGAAAATATATTTTTCTCTAATTTTCAATTGAATAAAGCTTCTCAAAAATTCAACTCAATCCCAGGATTCTTGTTTTGCTTCTAACGAGCACAAAGAAAACACACTCTCTCCTCTTCTTCTTTCTCTCGTCCAACACTCACAAGTATCTACCTCTCCCCTTTGCTCAAAAGACTCTGTGAGTGGATGTGCCATAATTAACAGTGGGGTTGCCATGGGGACAGCACAGTTGTGTGGGCTGGCTTCCTGTCTTGGCCTCTGGTTAAACAAACAAGTAAAGTCAGCAGACAAAGACGCTCGCTGGTCCTTACAGCCTCATTTACATTCCCAACTGCCTTCAGCACTTCAGCATTCAGCAAGTTCGTCAGGCCTGGCATCAGCCTCTGCCGCTCTCCATTTCTGCTTCGCTCCTCTTGTATCCAATAAATCACGAGGGCATTGTGATGGTAAAACTGCCCCTGTCATACAGCGACACAACTTTTACAATAAAGTTGTCCCTTCTAAACAGACAGGCAGCTGACAAGAGGCTGTTGACCCAGCAGTCTGACTTATATAGGCGTCACCCGGGACACGAGCTGCGATGGGACAGTGTAGGTCAGAATGTACAGGTGCCCAAACAAGCCAACAAGACTGCAGCGCTCCAGTTTAAAGGTTACTACATGTGTTGTTGTGCACAAGGAGCTCAACTCTGGTTTAATGGTTTCAGACGCTGACTTTCAGCAGTCTTAAGATAATGTTTACATGCCTTGCTGGGCTCATTAACATCATGAATCAGTTTTAAGCTTCTTTATTCAAATACAAAAAAATTGTTCTTTATTATCCTCTTATATTGGTTAATACTTAATATCACATTTTAGAAGGAAGACTTGACACAGTTTTTCTATATTTGTGGACAGTTTTAGTTGTAGTTATTTTGTTATTTTTAAGTAAATTAACATGTTGGTTATGTATAATAAAAAATCCACCAATATACTACACTTGCAAGCAGGTATAAAGGAAAACTACAGAAAATGATTAGGGTCACTATAAAAACATTATTTAAGTTTTAAGTATTTTCTCAGAATTGTGACTTTCTCTA
>OMLM01002805.1:5394-17707 GCA_900302695.1 Helostoma temminkii
TTTTTTTTTTGGGGGGGGGCTGTAGTGCTTTAAGCACATATTTTATCACTGATCCAAGACATTTATTAACCCCATCCTCATGCAGGGGGCTGTACTGCACTTGCAGAAGTTGTGGAAGCCAAAGTGAAAAAACAACGTAAAATAGTCATTCTGCTTTATCATTCAGTGCATATCTATTCAATAATTTTTTTTGTTTTGTATTTGAAATGCACTTAATGCACTTAATGAACTCACTAAGCTTGGAACATTTAAGCCAGTCTGCCATTTCAGGATTTTTATACATGATCAGTCTTTTGGTTGTTTCTATGCGGAAACAGGAGACTCATTAGTTGTTGAGCTTAATGAGACTCTTGTCTTTCTCACAGCATGACGTAGATGGTGATCAATATGTTTGGAGCCTATCACAGCCAAGCAGAGCACCATGTTCCTTCATTTCCTGTCACTACTGTACACACACATACATACACACAATTCAGTTCATTGTCTGTTGGTTTCCATAGTTTGAATCTGGAGAAATACTGAATATATCACCCTCAACTTTTCTCTCATGATCCATTTCATACACTAGCTCTTCTTTTAGCTGCTGGGTTGGTGGAATCTCTCACACCCAAGGACACTTGTCAGTTGTAAGAATGAGTGGATCAGTTGCAGTATACAGTAGAGTAGGGATGCTTTCACATATACTGAGAGTTAGAAGTAATATGCTATCTGTGCCAGACACATTCTTTAGATTTCCACCTGCTCAGGTTTTGTCAGTCATGCAGTTTTGAAAAGGGAGAAATTTTGTATGAAAACACCAGCGCCTGTTGTTTTCTTTGTACGCCCACATGCTGGTAACGTGGAGATCACACGTCATCGTATAGGTCTGTCCTGTTTCCCAGCATTAGTCTTTGATTAGATTGTTCTGGCTGCTCTACACTAACTACTTTTTATGTGTAAAGCTCTTTGCTAGGAACTGTTGTGGGTGTGTTTGACACTTTAAAATGGTGCTAATTACTTGTGTGTTGCTGCAGCCACTTCTTTATTATAAGTCCATATAAACTGCACTCAGAAAACGGGACATCAGTGTGCAGTGTAATGAGAATGTGTTCTTATCAATTTGTGTTTACAGGCTATTAAGGTGCAGAGATGCAGAACCCCAGTAGCTGGTAGTGGGAAGTAGTTTGACTGTCAGCTAGTGCTAAACCATTAATCTAATCACAAACACACTGTCAGGCTGTATAAGTCCATAACTGCAAAAGACTGCAATTTTATTCAATTAATATGTGTTTGTGTGAACGTGAAAACCCATTCTTAGTGTTAATTTGCTTCCTATCTGTGCCTCTAATAAATACATGATCAGTCAGTCTCCTAGTGTGTGTGGTCACACGACCTTCTGGTGTGCAGTGGTGACAATTTAGCTCCATTGTCACTAGATTTACCAACTTTTCTGACTAGTACAATTTCACTTTTTCACCAAATTGCATGGCCCTACTGTCAGCAGTCTCATGAAAAGACCTGAACAAACAATGAAGGGATGGTACTAACTAGTACTATTTGTGTATAGTATCTGGAGCGTGAGGCTGTTTTCACAGAATACAGATGTCCAAAGCAGTTAGTGTGGACATTAATGGACCATCTTCTAGCACTGGTGTGATGTGCTTTAAACTAAACTGCAATTTATGCAGCATCCATCTTGTGTCACATTGCCCCTCTTGCATATTCTGAAGGTTCCACCCACCAATGTTTCTGACATGGATAATCTCCCTTTGTGTGCTAGATGTTTTCCAGATCTGATTATCTGAGCAGTGTCCACAGTTCAAATGAGAACCTGCTAAATAGTTATCATCACAGCCAGTGAAAGCTATCCCTCTGAGCACTTTAAACACAAGTGCACTGGCCATTAGAATAATAAATGTGACAGAATGTTGTATAATAGTGTTTGTTGTTTTACAGAAATTATAATACTGCTTGTGCTGGCACTTGAGTGACAGCAGAGGAAGCTAATCTCTGTTTAGCAAAAATTTGGCAAATTTTCCACATCTGTTAAAAAGAAAGTAATAAATGAATTCGATATATTGCACATACACAGTACAGTACTAAATTTCTTGTTGATTTTGGTCTTTTCTGGGCAATGGTTTTTAATTTCTTATCATCAGAAGTCATCAAAATAACAGGTTTCCTGACTATGGGTCAACAGCAACGCCTCCAGATTTTGTTTTCAATGTGTAGTCCCCTAATGTCCGTTTCATAAGGTCTATATACAGTATGGGATATTTTTTTAAATGTAATTTGTTGTTGAACCAACCAGCTCAGCATTGCAGTGTGTGTATATAGTCAGGCCTTAGCTGCATCTCCCTGTCACTCCTCCTGCTGATGGGGATGCTGCTGGGTTTAGGTCCTCAGGGAGCCTGGCTAGCTCAGACTAATCCCAGTGTGACTAACAGACAGCAGAGAATGGATCTGTCCAGCCTGTTAGCCTGCAGCTTCCATCCTGTGGTCTGCTCACACTTCACCACAAGTACTCTTGAGGATTTGATAGTTAAAATAAATTCTTTGCAGCGAAAATGAGGTGATGGTTTCAGTTTGTCAGCTTTATTGTGTATATGTGTATGAAGATGTTATGAGCCCTCTGCCAGCAAATGTTCTTAATAAGCCGTGTGTTTGTTTTATATCTCCTCCCACTCAAATCATGGTCTAAATTAGCCATGCTAATGCTGCTTGATTGAGGTAGCACTGACTCTGCAAGTCTTCAATAGGCCAGATAATTAATCTACAAATTATTCACAATTTTCTTGTCAAGCATCATTTCTTCTTTTAACTCTGTTTGCTCTGTCTTTGAGGACACCTATGGCTTACTTCTGGACGCATTGTGGCTTTTTCAGCATTCATTTTAGTTTGCCCACTAGATTCCTTATCCCACCTAATCCTTTTCAACTACAGTGTCTGATTATAAGTGTCATTTGTTTGGAATTAACATTTTCAGGTGACCAGCTGTAGTTAACATCTTCAGGTCTGTCACAGCTTATGTCTCATCTAGTCTGTCGCTGTACATCGTAAACCATCATTGACTACGCCACAAAAAGAAAGCATCACTTACAAATGACTGTCACAGCTTTAAAATGTAGTGATACTTCATCTTTTTGATTTCAGCAGGGCTGGTTATGTAAATGGTACAGTTGCAGAAGAGTACACAGTCATTAGTGGTCGACTGATATGTGTCTGTTTTTGGTTTTATTGTTTTTTTTCTTCAGAGTAGGGAGGCCTGCAGCTGATATATAACGCATTTTTTAGCATCAGACAAAATACAGTACAGTTTAATAATGTTAATAATTTTAGATGTGCTGACTTAAGTAACCTAAAAGCTGAAAATTAAGAAATGGTAAATGGTCTGCACTTATATAGCGCTTTTCTACCTTACTGGTACTCAAAGCGCTTTTACACTGCTTCTCATTCACCCATTCGCTCACACAAGCACACACTGATGCAGCTGACCTGACTCATCGGGGGCAACTTGGGGTTCAGTGTCTTGCCCAAGGACACTTCGACATATGACTGGAGGAGCCGGGAATCAAACCACAAATCTTATGACTGGTAGACGACTGCTCAACCTCCAAGCCACAGCCGCCCCGAAAAACAATCTGCTAAAAAAATCTGATCTGAGTCGACTGTAAATACAAACTGAAAGAACAGCACTTGTAGGGTGAAGGTGATGCAACAACTTATCATTTGTTTTGACAACATGGACATAATGTTGCCTCAGGATAAGCAACAAAAGGTGCAGGAGGTGGGCGTCTTGTCTCACCATGGACCACAACCAGATGCCTCACTGTGAGACCATGTCTTCTGGCCACATGTTAATTAGACTGATAGTTTTATTTCATTTCTGTCATATAAAAATAAAAGAAGTAAAGGTATGTGGTCGTTCTCTCATTTTCATCCTTCCTGTCCCTCCCCTCTCTTCTCCTGATGGCTACAGTCTGATAGACCGTATGCTTCAGAGGGACCCCAAGCGACGAGCATCCCTGGAGGAAATCGAGAGCCATGCCTGGCTTCAGGGGGTCGACCCATCACCAGCCACCAAGTACAACACTCCCCTGGTTTCCCACAAGAACCTGTCAGAGGAGGAACACAACAGCATCATCCAGCGCATGGTGCTGGGAGACATCGCCGACCGAGAGACTATAATTGAGTAAGTTGCTACAGACGTTTTTTTCTGTCTAGTGTACAAACTGCAAACTGTTTACTTTCCTTGGACATTTTGCCTAAAATATAAAGTATAGTGTAATGTATGCAGACAAAACTGCTACTGTTTTATTCATGATCCCAAACAGGTCCTAATATAATCTACTTTCAACAGCTACAAACAAGATGAGTGGGCAACATGTTCTGGTTTACTGCCTAACATAATAACATTTTAAGTCCTCAGGTATAATAAGCTTTGACATACTACTGTCATGATAAGCGTGAATACAGTAGGGATAGCAGGTATGCAAGATTAATAAGTTTGAATCAGACATGTACTTGGTGATTTACCCTTAGCATCTGTAAATCATTAACACGCAAATAAAACTTTATGGTCCAAATATTAAACACATTTCATTTCACATGTTCTACAGTGACGTGTCCAGGCTGTACCCAGTTGAAGCCTTACTCAATCAGTCTCGGCAGTGTCTGGTATATTCTTTGTTATCTAACTGTGTCCATTTATCTATAGAACTGTAGTGTGTACATTCAGGTTACTCAGGAATGTGTACTGTTGGTCGTGCGGACGCTGGCACCGAGCTGTCATTGGGTGTACGGCAGGGTACAGCCTGGACAGGTCGCACTGTAGATCTCAGATCTGTAGCCTGTCATACAGATACCTAAACAGCCTGGACTTTAACTATGTCTTTGGATCAGACTGATAAATCAGAGTCTGTCTAATCCAAATGTTATGTGCTGTCGGGTAATGTATAAATTAATACTAAGAGATTACAGGACAACACAGAGATGACATGTTACATGGGTTTATTGCTAATTGCTCTAGGAAGCTTTCATATTACATTCACTGTAGCTGTAGGTGCTCTGCCACACTACACTGCCTGTAGCTCTGCTGAGTAAAGCTGTGGTTGTGGATATCGAGTTCATAAAGTGTTTATAAAGTACAAGGACACAGTAAGATGTACAATTACAAGCATAACACTTGAAGCACTGGTACAGCAAAGCCTGATAATACAGTGCTGAGAGCTGACTAGCTCTGTCAACTAACTGTCAGTATTGACAAACATTATGCAAGGAATACAAAACTTTTTGCGAGGAAACTCAAAAGTGGACTACACTAATGTAACCCTTAAGGGACTCAGACATATATAATATATATAAAGTCGTCTAATGTGAAAATGTCAGTGCCATTGAACAAACAGAAATTTACATTTTTTTAGTTTACCACGTTTAGCAAGTAGCATGTTGGTGCACACGGGAAATTTAGTGTGAGTCATTGATCTGTAGCTAACTTTGTCTATTGTGACATCTTAAATTGTAAAACTGAAGAACTTTTTTTATCCAACATACATAAACGTCTACTGTCATCAATACATAATCAATAATTACCACACAAATACAATGAATGTATTAAAAAGAACAAAAGGTAGTGTATTTTCAAACGGTGAGTGGGAGATTTCCCTCACAGTTCAACTGTAAAAAATGTTCACCCACACACAATAACCAGTGAAACCCAGGCTCAACACAGAACTGATAGCACTGACAATGTTTCATTTTGTGACTCCATTAAAATTATGAGTCAATCTGTTTGTCTGACTTCACTGTACTGACAAGTGAGGAGCCTTGTACCACAGAAAGACACTATCAGAGCGCCTGAAGCAACTGACAGAGGTTTGACTTGCAGTTCTAAGGAAAACCTGGTGTGCTGCTACATGCTGAGAAGGAGCCCTGCATGGAAGAACATTTAGGGAGTAAATGAGAGAACAGCTTTTGATTTCATAGTCATGATTTCAGGTCACACTTGTTCTTGTCAGCCTTGTTTCACAGTTCACATTTGTCTTCCTTGACAGAGCCACCTGTGGTTTGGTGCAAAGAAGATGCACACACACTTGTTTCTCCCTTTTAACCTCTGCTCATCTTCTCAGCTTCTGTCAGAGCTACATGCTACATGAAGCCTCATATCACTGTGTATGCACTAACAGTAGTGTGATGTGGGTGCCTTTATAGTACCAGCATAGATGCTGTGATCCCGTGTTAGATAACGTTAGAGCGCTGTTGTCTTCCACAGATCTGTTGTCAGATTTTGTATGATGTTGTGTTACTACAGTTGTGTTACTCTTGTGTCTCCTTTATAAGATGAAGTGTCACACAGCAGAAACCTCATCTAGCTATCACACATCACACTGTGTGGTACAAAGCATCTCCCAAGTCTGGGAGCTTTTCCTTTATCATAGTGGCACAGAAGGAGCCTGATTGTATTTCATACTTGAATACACAGTGCCCCTGGCCAGACAATTAACTGTGCACCCACATGTTTAAATGAAGCATTTCTAAAGGACATAGCAAGGTTTGTAACCTTTCTATGTTCTGATCACAGTTTAGTAAGCTGAACATTATTAGTAAACAACTGTTAGTAATGAGTGCTGAACTGCTGGTGCAACACTGGTGCATCAATCAAAAGAATTCATCAGAATGCAACATACTGTGATGCCTCTTAATGGATGCTTCTAAACCTAAGGTACTGGGTTATTTACATAACATGAGGGAAATTACCTGCTTGAGGCTAAAAGTCATCCATTAAAGCTCTAAGCCATAGAGTGTGTGCAGCTGTTGGCTGCAGTCATTTGATTAGTTTCATTAAAATGCAGAGCTCAGCCTCTAATTCTACTGGCTGAGAAACATGGCTGTGTTTAGACAGACTTCACATGCAACATCTGAGTCAGAGAGGTCAGCAGGTTCAGAATGATATTAGGTTATTACTAATATTATTATTATGTTCTTTAACAGAATGCACATCTGGGCCTAATATTTCCAACCTCTCTTCTGCACATAATCAGTGCTACATTTGGTCTTCTCACACTGGTCTTTAAATACTATCTTCCTCTTGCAGTTTGACAGGGACCTCACAGATGACCAGTGGCCTCTTGTTCTTTATCATTTCTCATGCATTATCACATGCTAGAGTTCTGCATGTGAATTAATCAGTAACTAGCAACATGTTACATACAGTAGGTGAAAAAACAGGAATTGCCTATTACCTAAATAACTATTTGTACTGCTGCAGTACACAGTGAGATGGTGTAAAGAGTATCTGCAAAGTAACACTGTAGTGTTACTCCACTAGTACCACAAGAACCATAACATGGAAACACAGCAAGCTTTTACTTCATTCTGTACAAAATGTACGTAGTTTCTTTCCACCACAGCTCATCTTGCATCACAACCTGTTAGACCGCACTGAGTATTTTCTTTGTGGAACCTCAGTCACATCAGTGCTGCATGTTTACATGTGACTACTTCAGGCCCACAGCCACATTCTACCTAGGTTGTGTTGTTTCCTCTCTGTTCCTCTATTTCTGAGCGTGCCACAAGTTGAGGTGCCATTATGATCTTCTGATCATGTTCATAAGTACTTTTTTTCCCCAGTATAACTTATGACAGTATAACTTTTCATAATCTTATAATTCATTTAATTAGTTTATTTCACATGGTAAAATGTGAATGTTATTTTTATATACCTATATTATAGAAAACTAAATTGTAAATAGAATGACATCACCTTTCTGAAGTTATAACAACTATGTTGGAAAGCTGATCATTACATCTGTACATCCCTTTCCCTCGTGTTTTGTTTTCTATACAATATGTTTTATGTTAGTACACGTCCCTGATGTGATTAAAATGTGATTGTGTTGTTTCAGAGCCCTGGAAACCAACAAATACAACCAAATCACAGCCACATACTACCTGCTAGCAGAGAGGATCCTGAGGGAGAAACAGGAGAAGGAGGTCCAGACCCGTTCGTCTAGCCCCAGCAACATCAAGGCACACTTCAGGTAAAGAGTGCGTCTTGGAAAGAGCACACATGATGCAGCAAGCCTGAAAATATTACCACCACAGCTTATATTTAAAAGAGTGACCTTTTCTGTGAATAAGAAATATCACTGCTTATTATCATAATGACTATCTGACTCATACTATGATCTGAGAAGAGTGTAATTGACCTATCTCGCATCACTGCCTCATACTGCAGCCTCTTTTGAGACTTAAATCTCCAAAGGTTTCATTTCCATTTTTGGGTTCACTGAGCCTCCGCATGCTGTACTCAGGGGAGACAGAACAGAGGAATTATTTGGGACCGTTAAAAACATTGTTTTAAATATTAGCTTTGTTAACCTTGTTGCTTCCTTGCCAGCAGTACTACTCTTAAAAGGCTGAAGAGAGCTGGATAGTGTACAGATGGTACAGGACAGAGGAACAAATAAGGAAGAAAGGAGTGAGGAGGGTTCAGCAGGAGTTCACTGGCATACATTCCTCCTCCATTCCTTTCCTGTTCTGCAGAGGCATAGCAAGCAACCAGGATGTGAGAAATATTAATTTATGTCAGTTTAGTCTTCATCAGGCATTGTCATTCACTTTATGTTCATTTTACATGTTGGCCTCATGCCATCATGAATAAATATGTCTGTTAATGTCTGTGAAGATTATCAGTCAGGTCATGGTTATCCCAAAGCTGCTTGCTCTTGCTTGAAGTTATTAGTTGCAGTGGCACATATGTGAACTCTGTGCATTATGCATGCATTTGTGCATTAAAGAAACCAAACACCTACTAAACAAACTCTTGGAGAGTGAGCTCCTCTGAAGACAGCAATGTCCACATTCTTAACAGTGAAGACAGGTGGTTTGAATGAGGAGAAGGGAGGTCATCAAACTGGACCAACCCTCTCAACAAAAGAGGTGCACTATGACACCACTCCATAGATGCTTATAAACACCGTGACAAAGTTAAGGTGATCTATAGACCTGGCACCTGTATCAGTGAAATCAAAGTGTTGATGACTTCATGACGTCTAAATTGTTTCTAAACCTGTGACATCGTACCTCACCATATTGATTTTGGCACTGACTGCTATGCTTATGATGCTGCTATAAACCTGTCCCCGTGCTGTGTGTGAGGTGTAAATCAGGCAGATGGTGTTACTGAGCTCAGGTGAAATAACATGCAGAACATGTTGATGAATGTGTTTAAAACAACCCTCCTGGCCTAACTGGCTCAGACTGACCCACATACTGGTGTCTGTTCTAATGCCACCTACTTCACATGCATTAATCCTCAACACTTTGTTGTATGTCTCTTATTTAAATTGTAATGATGTCTCTGTGCAGCAGCTCGGGGCAACTGTTAGCCTAAGTTAGCAACAAACAAGGCTCCTTGAAAAACAGCATCTTGAATTAAAGAGTCTACCTCCACCTCCATGTGTAAGGAGTCTTAGAGCTGCCTGCATCTGTATTCATAAGATGTGCTTTCCATGCAAACATGAAGCCAGTCAGTTACAGCGTGTTCACGTGTGTGTTGAGGCCTCTTGTGGCATTAATTGCTAAGCTTGTTGTCAGGAGATCACTGTGTATGTCAACACAAAGCTTCCAGGAAAAAGTTTATGGAGCTGTAGACCTTCGTTCACCTCCCATTTGAGCTTCTATGTGTAGATTACATTTATTTATGCTGCAGCAGTATCTGAAGTGAAGGACACATTTTTTAGGCTGGAGTCTTTTACAAATGATGTCTCCATTACATTTTGTCCTGAAAACTGAAAAGGTGATTATACTTAGAAAAGCCTCAAATTTTCTTTTCCTTGGGAATGACCATATCATAAGTGTTTATAGTTTAATTGCTTCCAAAGAAACAAATACAAGGATTTGCTTGAACCCTGATTTCACTATTGTGGTAAATTGAACCAAGAAAAAAAACAAACGCTGGTGGTAGTGTGGTAGTGGTGGTAGCTGGAGAGTGGCTGTTTAGCGCATGCATTGGGGAGGAACTCTGCCGCGAGGGATACAGAGAGCAGAGGAGAATTGTAAGCACGTGACCATGTAGAGACAGAAATGCCGTTGTATAAATAATATCAGGCTGTTTAGCTTGTTTGATAAAAGAACAATATATAGACCTGTTCTATAGGAAAGGTAACCTTAAATGGTTTAGGTTGTCATCTAATGTTATAGAAAATACATTTAACATGACATTAAATGGGGGGCAGTTGCTTCATGTATTTTATTTTTTTCATGTTTCATCAATAATGCAAACAGGGAGGGACATTTTAGAAAGTGTTCCATATGTAGTTCTTAAGGGGGGTAATAATGTTGTCTATGACAGTTACATAATGTTCATGGTGTGTGGTGATGTCATCAGGATTATTTCAGCAGAATGTCTTTACAAACTGGAGACTTGGTAACTTTGTGTTAGTGCGTCAGAAGTTATCATAACTTCTGTGCTCCAGATCTGCAAGTCCAGATATTAAACAGTCACGGTATGGAATGCTGGGGCATATTGAGTGATGACTCTCCCCATAAGCTGAGACATTATTAGAAATATGTTTGTGTTATCACAGGAAAGCAGACAGACAGGGAGGCTAGCGTCTCTCTGACACTGGTATAATGATACTCAGCTATACAGCAGCTGACAGGCCCCTGACTAATCTCAAACTCTGTTCCTGTGTTCTCTCAGGTCTGGGCCGACTGTTTTTAATTGGTACATTATCCACTGTCAGTGAGCAGAGGAGCTGTGGTTCAGTTAACAATGTGAGCACACAGACAGTGTGGCCTTTGTGCAACAGCTTTATTACAAGATAACAAACACTGAATAAAACAACTGTGGACATAAATGACCTGGAATCAGAATCGTGTGTTGGGTTCATTTAGTTACAGCATGATTTCACTGTGGAGGTTGATCAATTCATTATGCTTCGGTCCTAATAACATATCCGTATTTCAATGGAACAATTTAAATGCATCTTTTATCCCTCCCCCTTCTGTTTTTCTGTTTATGTACTAATAAGTCGCCTGATTTGAATCTCCTCTGTCTTCTCTGTCTCTTCAGGCAGTCCTGGCCTACCAGGATGGACATGCACCAGGACATAGAGGACAGCTTGGCAACATCCTCCATCTCTCACGCCGGAGGCCCCCAGTCTCCAGCCCGCAGTGCTGAGAACCTGCTCAACGGACACCGCTCCAAATGCATGATGGAGCTGGGCCGACGAGAAGAGACGGTGACGGACTCTTCAGCGCTGCCAACACAGGTACAGACATCTGTATCACTCACTATTTTATTTTGCTGTTTTCTTTCATTTTCGAGCACGTCTCCATAACTGAAGCTGTGCTCACTGTTCATGCAACATCCTGCTTTGATATATTGGTCCATTGTTTTTTTAAATCTTATTGCAGGGAGCCTGTGCTGCTTCCTCACTCTCTGGTCCTGGGACCATAAGAACATCTGCTGCTTCCACTTCAGCAGCGACCAAGCAGCGAACCTGTCTGTTTAGGTCTGGTCAAGTTAGATTTATGTTTGCTGTTTGTCTGACTTGATTGTTGATTGATATGTCCTGTATTTAAATAATGAATTATCTAGTCCATTAAGTAGAGAACATGAGATTATGATAATATTTGGTCCTGCAACAATAAAACAAGTAATGTCTCTCTCAGGGTGGAGGAGGATGAGGAAGAGGAGGAAGAGCAGGACCCGTCTCCCCTCCCAACGCAGGTGGTCCTGCGCCGTAAGCCTCCCTCCATCACCAACCGCCTCACCTCCAGGAAGAGTGCCCCGGTGCTCAACCAGATCTACGAGGAGGGAGAGTCTGACGACGACTTTGACATGGATGAGGGTCTGCCACCTAAACTCAGCCGTCTCAAGATGAACATTGCCGGGAACGCCACCAACCTGGGTTCTGGGGCCGGTTCTGCCTCGTCCCCAGGGTCCACGCAAAAGCGCTACCACCGACGCAAGAGCCAGGGGAGGGGGTCGTCATGTTCCAGCTCAGAGACCAGCGACGACGACTCAGAGACCCTTCGGAGACGTCTAGACAAAGACTCGAGCTACAATCATAACTGGAACAGAAGGGACAGCAGTGAGGGGCCGCCAGGCAGTGAGGGGGGGAATGGGGGAGGCAGCAGTTCAGGCCAGGGGAAGCCTCCCGGAGAGGGAGGTGGCACCTCTGGTCCAGACCGGGGAAGTCCTCCTGGAGGGGGTGGGAACGAAGGTGGAGGAGGTGGTGGGGATGGAGGGAGAGGGGGAGGAGGGGATACTAAAGGACAAGACAGTCCCTCTAGTTGTTGTAACAACAGTGGCACTATGAACCCC
>OMLM01002809.1:6086-17313 GCA_900302695.1 Helostoma temminkii
AACATAATCAATATGTTCCATCCTTGTCATTCTAAAACTTGAAACTCACTTACATCAAAGATCTGCATCCATCATGCATCTCAAGGTCACAAACGGACAGGGGATGAAGAACTGAGATAAATGTGTGTGAGTAGTTTCCTTTAAGTGTGTGTTAGAGAGAGACACAGTCAGACACAGAAACAGCGACAGAGACAAAGGCAGAGACAGTGGTGGGGGGCGACTAATGGAGGAGTAGCACAGAGCTCAGCACCACCCTAAGAGCCCCGGTAAGCCAGACTGAGTCGTGGCCTGAAATTAGCTGATTTTTCACTGTGAGCACAGCACATTATCTGGGTGTGGAATGGGGAGAGGAGCAGAGCAGAGGAGTATGGAGAGAGGAGGTGGGGGTCGGCGTTTAACTTAACAAGATTAATATGTTTGCTTCATCTCTCTGAGTTTTATTTCCTTCTCCTTGCAGAGCCCTTGTCAAATCTCTTTGGACAGGCTCTCACACATGACGCACGAAGGAGACCTGAAGGACACCCCACAGAGTGTCAAGAAAAAGGAAGACGCTCCATTTTGCAACTCTGTGATTAACATGGGTATAAATGTATATAAAGGCATGATGGACCGCCGGTTGATTTTCCCTCACTTTCTACATTACTGAAATTTAAATTCAGCTTTTGTAGGAAATGGACAGTCAGCTGGATATTCAGTCACCTTGGTTGGACATGTGTGTGTTTGTGGAGCTGTGTGTGTTTGTGTCCATGGGTACCTGCACAGATGTCTGGTGGTTAGCCAGATTAGAAAGCAATAATGAAATCAAATCGCATGCCCAAAAGCAAAATGAAACATGAGCATTTAGACCATATATCCATAATGATTACAATGAGAATATCTGTGTATGCAGACAGAGTATTTCTCTGAGGAGATTAAAGAATAGGTATGATAAGATTAAGGAGAGGGATGAAGCGATTAAGACTGACTACTTTAAAATCATTATGAAAGGCTTAGAAGACTAGGTCGCAAACGGCATATTAGAGAGACACAGAGAGAGGCAGGACACAGAGCAATCTGTGAGTTTTTGATCCATGGAAACAACAAAGAAGAGCTAGCTGTGCTTGTTATAGTCTTATGTCAATAGCATTTTCAACAGCCTTGCCTGATATTACTGGGGAAAAAGGAAGAACAGAAGAGGGAAAACAAAAAGAATAAAAAGAAGGCGTATGCACTCCCACATGACCTAGGAGAAACAATGACAACCAAATGGCCTGCAGCAGGCATTCCCCTCCCTCTATCTCCCTCCCTCTCTCTGTCTCTCACTCTCTCTCCTTTTCTGTGTACTTTGATGTACAAAATAGCCCCAATCCATAAACAGCACCATTACTTTCACTGCCTACCTACAGTGCTCTCTCTTTCTTCTTGTTCTTCTCCCATCACCTCTTCTCTCTCTCTCTCTCTCTCTCTCTCTCTCTCTCTCTCTCTTTCACACACACACACACAGATACACACACATTTCTCCCTTCCTCCAAAGGTACTTTTAACGTATGTTTTGCTAGAGGCTTTTTTGAGGTCATGGGCAATATGGGTGGGAGTTGAAAATTGCAAATTGTCTATAGTGCCAGTGTCTGCAATCAGATGCTAGAGGTTGAAAAATTAGGTATGACTGACAGTGACATACAGTATAACAGTTTTTCACACCTCTTCCATTCACATAAGACAGCATCTTTTTGTTGTATTATCATTCTGTCAAACCTTTCACACCTCAGTAGAAAACATTAGAGGGATGGATTTCTAACCAAGCTGCAACAGCTGAACAATAGCATCTTACTATAAGTTTTGTGTGAATGAAACTAGTTATTCACAAATAGATGTCACAAATAGAGAGACTATTGGTGGGTCTTGTTGGACTAAGTGCTGTATAATTTACATGCTATGCTACAATTGAACATCTGATGTTTATATGCCATACTATATAGTACATACTTGTAGTCATTTTAACTCTGTATATGTATATATATACAAAAACGTGGAAAGCCAGAGACCAAGACAATTGTTTGAAAAAATATCTCACTAAAGAAAAGTAATAAACAAATTTTTTAACTTCTCCTGCTTTTTCTTCATTTGTGTTTAAAAACTCTTCACTATTGTTTAAACCGGATTCAAGATGATTCTGATTGGCTGTCACCTGGCTGTTGCTGAACTCTGTCGCAGTATATTTACATGAAATTTTGCTTTCTTCAACTTTTATTACTTTTTATTACAAAGTATAAGATACTTATGCAAGTATCTTACTTTGACAGTGTCATATACCCTTAGTTCCTTTTGCCCTAACATCAGCACCAAATAATGTGAGGAACACTTACCAAAAAATGTAATTAGAAAATTCTGCAAGATTGCCCCAAAAAATAAAAAAGTAAAATAAAATAAAATAAAAAATAAACTGAGATACAGGAAATTGAGACTACAAAATGTTTGATCTTAATGCTTTATGTGTTTATATTATTTTCACTTTATATTTTTTGTATTTATATTATTTTATTTATCACAGAAGTCCAGAGTTCACAGCTATGCTTGAGTCAAGATATGCTTTCAGAAGTCTAAGCTGTGCTGTAGTAGCAGCTTTCTAGCAAGAATCTTCCCTGGCAGCCAGTTATTTTCCTCACAATGCACAAAGGGGCATCAAACGGCAAATTCAAGTCAGGTAGTCAGGTAGGTAGGAAGCCATTTGACATTTCATTAGTGGTGATTGTCAGCAAATAGAGCTTTTGTGTTAAATGGCATGTTTGGGAGATCTATTATAGATTATATTTAGTGGTAACTGTCACTTCAACTTGCTGTGTGTAGGCATTGTTAAACATGGAGTTGCTAAATGAAAACTTTCTATGCATTATGGCAATTATCATAACTTAATTCATTATGCAAAGACATTGAGTAATAAGCATATATTGTATGACAGGAGCCATCATTTAGTACTACAGATTACTAAGATTATCATTTATATTCCATTAAATGTTCAAAACTTCTCAATTATGCTGAATTAACCAATTAAAGCTAAACTTAAGGTATTTCTAAAAACAATCAACTAGAAAATGTAATTCTAATTGGGGTCATATAATAAAAAACAGCAGTTTAAATAATTGTAAATAAACATGTTTTTTTCCTATTATTAATCTGCCAATCTGGAAAGTGGTTAGCCATAGATGTTTAAGTACAGTTACAAGTCCTGTATGAAGTCCATGTTATCCCTCATGTCATGCATACAGAAAGGATGCTGGACATTTTTTTCCCTTAACATTCAGCTTGAAGACCCAACTGTGACGCTATCTACATATAGCCATCTTGGTGATCGTTACTGGCCTCTAACAGAACACCATGAGTCACCTACAGGTTTCACTTAACTGAATGGCCTTCATGTCACATATCTAAGGACATTGGTGCTGGCTTGGCAAAATGATATAAATGAGTAATGGGATGCTGCCCACATCCGGACACTTGGGAAGGTGAGGTGCTGCTGCCAAGACCCAGTCCCTGTTGACCTCTCCTTCCTGTACACTCAGCAAATTTACCAATGACACCCCATGGGCTATTCTCACTGGCATTGACATATGTCAGCCATTTTTGTTCTTTGTAATTTTGTTATGTGTCTGCATGCTATGAATATGGCTAGAATGCCAAACAAAATAGCACTTGGAATCTGCACAGAAAAATAACACAGCAGCCTGCCAGTCATTCAATTCTACAGATTAATTCATGAGCAAAAAAAAAAAAACCTGGGAAACTGAGCATGTCACCTCACAGTGCCCACATGCCAACTTATGTTATTTTGCATTTTTCCTCTCCTTTTTTTCTTTTTTGATGAGCAGCATTTGGATCTCACTCTGGGGCACGCAGACACAAAAAGGGCCTCCTAGTACACTGCTGATTCAAGATTTTAGCTGAGCAAATCTTAGGCTGGGAGCTGAGAGCAAAGAGCTGGCCATTTTGCAGTTTGCTCTCATCTGCCAATTTCTTCCTGGGGCTTTCAGAGTCAATCAAAGAGCTACCAGAATGCTCACACCAGTCTTTTAATTATTCATGGTAATTCTATGCCACTACACACTCTCTCTGCAGCCCCTGTCGCCTTCCCCAAGTGAGGTGTGCTCTGATGTGTTTATGTGTACTGAATGTATAAAGAAAAAAAATCTCCCATCCATTACAAAACAGACTTGCTGCTCTGCTCTGTACACTTAAATACAAGTTTTCCAATCTTAAGCATTCTTTTTTTTCAAATATCTAACACTCCATTATGATCTAATATATGTCTTTTAGGGCAAGTAGCCTGACCTCTTGATACCATCAGTATTTATTGTGTCCATTCAAACAGCACCAATTTGTGATAATAGTCCTATTTAGAAGGGCAGCCTGGAGTAAAAAGGCTTGTCTATCATCATGTCTGCAAGAGAATTGGAATTTTTTGATAAGTTCTACACTTACTCAAAGTGTATTCGTTTCCTCGTATGAGCTAATTAGCCAGTGAGGGGGCAACTCTGCCATTCTTGGCTGTCCATCAACCTGCCAACAACCACTGACATCACAAGGTAGATGTCAAGTTCAGCCTTTTGTGTCTGAGACAAGCCTATTACCAGGAGGTGTGAGCAGGAGGTTTTAAGTGGGTAGAAAGCAGCAGTTTGATGTAACCAACATGTCTTTGTGGAAATAAGTTAAATTGCAATAAAATTTCACCTCCCCAGGTTAAGTATGTAGCACAGTGTCTGCTCTTGATGTACCTTCACAACATTCACTTTATGAGTCTCAAAGAAGGTGCTGTTGCTATTTGGACCTTTGAGGGGAAGGGTGATATCTCTAGTACAGAGAAACTGTTACATTTGGTCGGTTGGTAGTTGGGAAAAAAATGGCACACCTCCCCCTGACTTGTCTTCACAAGCCTTGTCAAAGATTTTTTTAAAATGGGGAAGTGTTTCATGTCTACTGTCTTTCCTGCCAAAAGCAAAAAAGGAGGGCAAAAGAAAGCGGGGAAAGATACAGTGATATACCGAGGGAGGATATGGCAAGGATGAAAGCATGTCATTTTGTAAGGGATGATCATGAAACTGCCCCCTTTTTTCTTTCTTTCTTTCTTTTTTATTTTTTTGGAAACAGACTTTGTCAAAATATGAAGGATATATTGTTTCTGCTTTGCCCTACTTCTTGAAACAGGAATGGGACTTTGAAATGGGGTGTTTACAAGCTAGTCAAATGTGCCCTTTTGATATAAGTGACAAGAAACTGAAGAATGACTGAAAGGCCTCATATCAGCTCCAGTTGACTCTTAACCAACTGTTTTATCTCAAACAGTAATCATTGATTTATCCTTTAGAAGTTCAGACCACTTATTTTAATGCAACTGCAACAGCTAAAAGCTAGTATATATGGATGCATTCATGTTTTTACTTATTTCCAGGCTTTAAATAATTTTTGATCATCAAAGCTGTTGTTATTTCATATTTGGAAATTGTTGAGAAACTAACAGATTACAGAACAGTGTTTTCTGTTCTCTAAAGGGGGCACATTTGTTGTAACAGCTCTCTCCATTTTCAGAGCATAGCAACAGATGCTCTTTTAAACTTGTTATGTCCAATGGTGTACATGTGAACAGTGTGTCCCTCTTTGTTTTGGCTTCATCTTTTTGTAATGTGTTCCAATGCATCTATTTCTGTCACTGCAAACAAAATGTTCAAATAATGCAATTCCAACTGGTACATCAGCAGATACTGTGAAAAAAACAATCACAAGAAACTACTAACTTCACAATTGATAGGCTCCTCTTTAAGATTAGACATCAGTGATTGAAAAGGTTTATTTCTTCATTTGTCTAATGGATCCAGAAAGAAAAAAAAGGAGAAACTGTTCAGTAGGTCAGTGTAACATTTCAAATGGTTTGATGGCATCTGATTGGAAAATTAGCATCAGTTTTTTATGTTGTGAACTATGAACATGAACAACTACTGCACTTTGCATAACAGTTGTTTCTCACCTTAATGAGCTAATCTACCACTTTGATAGCTTTAATTGCCTTGCTCCTTTAGTTTAGTTTCCTATTTAGAATGAACTAACCAGCACAAATAAAGTGAAAAGGTAAATTGAAAAATTATAATGTCCATTATCTGTGCCATAAAAACATGATTGATTGTTAGTAAACATCCTATTTACTAAACAATCCTGGAATTCCAGTTTAAAGTCCTCTAAATAATGGCAGAAGACACACTTTGCCTCAAGCATAATGTTTATCACTAGCAACATCAAGAGACCAGTATCCCATAATACCACTCTGCATTCAAAGCATGTTTCCTCCATCCCCACTGCGGTGGTGATAAATGGCTTACACTGGAGCAGTGTTCACCTCTGAGAACCCTGGCCTTACCCTTGTGAGTGTCCTGTAAAGCATTCTGTCTGAGTATAAACAGCTGTGCACTGATGCCACAAAACACACAAACAGATCATGTTTTTTTACACAGCTGTGCATTGTGTAAAATGACTGTGCTCATTCACTATCAGCAATGCGGTACAGCAATATAAAAAACATGGATTTTATGTGAAGATTATGCATGCAAGTGATGTTCTGTGCGTGTGTGTGTGTAGAAAGGGCTGTTTAGGGTGGGGTTTTACTAGACCGGCTTCCAGTAAGCACATGGGAGAAATGCCATCGGGAGAGCTTGTGAGAAATGTGGGAAGATGGTGGGCATGACCACAGCTTATTGGGTGAGTCTGCAGGAGAAGATCAGTGATGCATAACAGAACGCAGGGGCATGTAGCTGCATCTCATAGACTAACTGGGCAGTCAAGACCATCACTCTTGCACTTCTTCATTTCTGTCCCTCTAACATGTTTTGTCTTCATTCTCTCCTCTCAGACTGCCGATTTATGAAGTGGTTAACAACCATAAGAACAGAAATTGTTGCAGCTCTTCCTAAAATGTGTCCTAAGCTAATCACAATGGCCATGTACACATGCTGTATTAACTTCTAAATGGGCATAACATGGACAGATGCTTCTACTGAAGTGTCAGTTCCAAAAAATGCTCAATTTGTTTTGCATTTAGAGAGAACCGTGTAGGCGGAGTAGAGAATAAACACTGAGAAGCATCAAGTAATCCCTGAATGGATATTTTATATTGAAAATAACAACAAAGTGTGTCTGCTGTATTTGGGGGTCATACTGAGCCTTCAGAGGATAACAACAGAGGGAGCACAAGCAGCAAGGGAAATAAAGTGAATTCTGTGATGTCTGTAGGATCCCTGATTTCCGCTGCTCAGTGAAAGAAAAAAAAAATACCGCTGGGCTGCCAAGTATTGGCTTCACAATTTTGACTCACTGTGATGTAGCTGTCATCCTTTCAAAGGAAGTGGATAGCAAGGGGGAATGGGTGCATGTACCATGTCTTTCACTGAGCTTTTCTGAAGACCAGAGGAAAGATGCAGGACTTTTATTTCAATCTGCATGGAAAGAATGCTGATCTGGGTGTTAATTTAACATGTCATTCCTGGGGCTTTTCCTTTGAGCGGTTTGACCAGTGATGGTAGATATTCAGTTGGAGAGTGCACTATTGCCATCTGCCAATTTGACAGACTTGAAACTAGAGCAATTTTTTTTGATTGAAACAAGTCATCTTAAGTAAGATGACCTGTCAATATACTATACAGTAGTTTTCTGGTAAAGGTCTGTGGTATACAGTATGCTGTTTTTCAGTCAGTTCATACATCATACGTTCATACATTTAGCTCTGTGATTCCTTATGCCAAGAGAATACACTCCCTCCAGTCAATTTCTGTCTGAATGTAATGTTACCAACATAAATTTTACCAATTTATGTCAGTTTGCATCATTTAAAAAAAGAGTAATGCTGGTTTTATTCCTGAACAAACACGAAAAACCTTGAAATGCTTTCGTACTTTGAGGTTTGTTACAGAACAGTGTTGGGAATCTGGTCAATGCAGTTAACCAAACCTTTGGAGGCAGGTCTTTTTTGGACGTTACAGATGCACTCATCATTGTCAAAGACTCTTCAAGAATCCAGAACGAGCAGCAATTGCACCATCAGTAACCGAGCGTGTGCTGACAACCTGTCCGCCTGAAAGGCTTTTTATTGCCACAGTTTGCCTCCAGGCAGAACATCACCCATATTCAGCATACACTGCGCAGGCTGAGGGTAGGTACTTTCAGGCCTCTAGACTGCTACATTATCTATTTAGTATTGCAAACACATATCGTGGAGAAAAGACATTACAAAGCAGTACAATACTTCCCAAAGCTCCAGTCACTCCACTTTGACTGTCTATGTTGCACATTCTTGTGCCTTTGGCAGATAAATCACAGTGCTTTGTTCTGAAATGCTTTCATTTAATTTGTGAGGAGTATATATAAATGCATAAATTGACCTAGAGAGCATCTGGTTATTTTTTATTGTTTTTTTTTAAGTTTTACAGAATGTGCTATTATATTAAGATGTTTTTGTTTCCTTTTATGTCACATGTAATCTCTCTTTACATCTGCTCATCTGTCTTCTTAGCCTTAATCAGTGGCACCTCCTTCTGAAACATATTTTTATAAACTCCTGCACATTAAAGAACTCCTTGGAGTATATGTTTTTGTGGCCTATTAATAATCCCAGTAAATTAGAAAATAGAGCAATGAACCATTTTAATGACTTTGAATCCAGGTTTCCTTTGTGTCTGACATGACTGGAGACACAGGCCACCTCTCATCAAAGGTTTTAACATTAATGAAGACAGTGTATTTAACTTCTACATTTGTGTTAGTTGAAATTATTTAATGTAATGAAAATATGGTCTTAAACACAACATAGCATAGATGCAGATTTGTACTTTTTTTTCATTTACATATTGTAAAAAGCAGATATGAAAGCCAAGTCTACAATATTAGACACATCTAAAGAATGTTGAACTGTAATAATGTCTGCCTGTCTGTCTCTATGTTTAAAAGGCTTAGCAATGTGATTTACACAAACAAAATAGAGAAAAATGAATCGAACTTGCTGCATTCCATCTTGTTCTTCACCTCCTGTTCCCACACTAATGTCTGCCTTGGATGTAAAATGCAATAACAGGTTTTGAACCCAGACACCATAAAAGGTTATGTAGAAACCATTACAATAGAATGTACTTGTTTTAATACTTGTAAAGCCTTCTCATATTTAATACACTTAAAGTACCAAGCTCAAAACTTGATTTGTGAAAATCAATATGATGTTTTTAAATGTACTATGTGATCACACACACACACGCACACACACACACACACACACAAAATCTCATATTCACATACAGTCTCATCTGTATATATCAGGTATAGTGATCTCCTGTATACGACCAAAAGCCTTTGAACTGCTCTCCATACAACTGAATTTTTCACCCTCTTTCTTTTTCAAGTCCTGGGTTATTTATTTCTTTATTTCGCCAGCAGTGAGCAGGATTAGTCAGGAGCGGCAGCTCCACTATCAGCCCAAGATGTGCTCTTCCATCCTGCTGCTCTGCTCTGATAAAGGAGCTGCTCAATGAGTGACTCAGGTGCACAGAGAGCCTTGTAGAAAACAACATTTCTCTCACTGAAGCACAGTCCTGCATATCAATGACTGCAAATGGGCATCGGGAGAACCTCAAGCATGTTGCACGTAACATTTTTCATATCATTCGTGGCAGCATTTTTGTGTAAACGTGGAGTATACGTGAGGATATAGTTTTCAACAAACTTCTACATAATTATCAACTTTATAGCATCAAAGTAAATTACACATACTGAACATACATTCAATTACAAATCAACTTACTAAACATGACAAAACTAGTTCACATCCAATTCAGCTTTCAGAGAAGGCTGACATGCAGCTTTGCTAGCTTTATTGCTGTGTGTTACAATATGTGGCCATACAAACACCAACATTTCAGCTGACTGAATACAAGGTGACAGAGCAGACTGCTGACCTGTATTTAGCTCCTGATGAATACATATTGTGATATGGAAAAATAACTCCACCTCTTGTACAAGTTTATTTCAGGTCTACAGTATATTAATCACGTTAGACAGCTGCAGTTTCCCAATCTGCTCATTTGAATAGGTATTTGTCTTCTTTCTGATGAGTCATCTTTGATAGTACAATGTACTGAAGAAGTTACAGACATCATCAAGTTTATTTGTAACATCAGACTACTTCAAGATTTTTTTTTAAAATTGTCCTTAATTTAATAGTACCAAGAATTCTTAACTTTGATTATCATGTTTATGATTTCCCACTAAATTTAACTGCTAATCGGTGATGAACAGAAGTTCACACATTTAATGGGAAGATGATCATAAAAACATGACTGTGCCACCTGCTGCCACACCAGATTAATACGATCTACTATAAGTTATTATTTGATACTGTCATTTAAGGGCACACTGCCATCTACACCAATAACTACCCCTTCCCACCTACAGATATGTTTACTTGGCAAATTTGTGTATGTGCACACTAAAAAGGTTGGTGAAATGGTGCAGAAAAAATGTGTAAGGAACTCTTACTTTAAGGGAAAAGAATTCCCCCTCTTACTGTCTTACTGAGTATAATTTCTGACAGGTTCTGGCACTGGCTGCACAGATCTGGGCTTCCAAAGTGCCCTGAATTACAAATGAGTCAAAATGACTTTCTACGGTGATGTCCCCTAACTTCAGGAGGGCTGAGAGCACCAGCTTACAAGAAAAGAAAAACAACTGATGTATGCATCTTTTACAGAATATTGGTGAAAGATGAGTCACAGCATGCTAGATTATACACACTTTGCCTTCTTTATTCTTTCTTTTCCACAGGCCTTTTGTTCCGTGCCGGTATAAATCTGGTCAAGATGCATCAAGCATCCTTGTCAACATTCTGAATCTATCTCTCTCTTTCTCTGTCTCTTGCTTAAGTCCAAAAAAATATGGTTGCAAAGCAAAAAGAATTATCTTCACACTGTATATACACAAAAGACTCCTACAAAGCCACACAGGCGACAGATATGTCCATGGGCACAGATGCACACAAATATTAATATTCCGTATAACACAAAAATAAACTACCTAAGTTATCTGTGCTGATAACTTTTAATATTCTTATAATAATGATTGTTGTGACTCTTGAACTATACAAAATATAAACCAATAACCAAATACAAAGGGTTAAAGTTGTTGACACCAGCCTTTCACTTCCTAAATGTGCAATTATGAAGTGAGT
>OMLM01002811.1:6295-25499 GCA_900302695.1 Helostoma temminkii
ATAGTTGGGGGCTTTCCTCAGATTATTCACAGACAACAATCATTGTGAGGTTTTTTTTTTTGGCTCACCGTTAAAACATGAAAAAAAAAAAACTGAAAGAAAAGCTAAGTTCTCGGAAGCTAAGCTTCCGAGAACTGTCAATACACATGTAATGTGTGGGCAGTATCACCCTTTAGGCTGTGATTTCTTTAGCAAACCTAAGCTAAATTCCTGCCAAAACCTTGCTCAATGACACACCTGGCTCAAAAGAGAAAACACACAAGACAGCTCCAACAGACGTCAGTCCTGACCGCTGGTTACAGTAATGTGTTGTATTTGTTTCCCGCTATATCAGCCTGATGGCCACACAGATTTGGGAATCCCCGTAACGCAAGCCACCCCCATTTGTTAGCAACAACTGGTTTCTGGGTCCCACAGGGGTCAACACCAATCCTCTCTTTTAGACATAACAGAAGGGAAGGCTGTTTCAAAGACTTTGTTATTTGATGTGCGAAAGATCAGAGAAGCACCCCAGATTTTCTTTGTGTTATATGTTAGGGTCTAGGCACAAGAAGAAAAAGTCCTGTGAACTCTTGAACAATGCTACGAGCAAACCCACCAAACACCACCGCCCCACCCAGTCCCTGAACACACGTCCCGGTCTCTCTAATCCAAACACGCCACCATAATCCCTGGCTATCACCCGACTTATCTACCAGTCAAGGAAGAGATGGAAATCAAACAAACGACAAGAGACAAAAGGGCAACTTTCACCTTGATCAGCCAGGTAGGCTGGCAGACTCCTGAGAGGGAGGAGAGCAGAGAAAAGCAGAGATTTAACGTCAAAGACATGAAAGATGTCTACAGCAGACAGGTAAGATGTTGAGGACTACACTTGAGAGAGACAGAGGATCAAAGAGGAGGAAGAGTCTCAGATCAGAGAAGAGAAAGAAACAGGAAAAAGGGGGATGCAACAGTAAAAGGATATATCTGTGTCCATGCTAGCAGTCACATAGATTTTCCATCAAGCCTAAATCTGGGCAAAATCTATGACACAAATTAGAGGAATATAAAATTGAAATGAATTGGTGCCAGAAAACATTTCCAATAGAAAATAAAAAGAATACAGTATTAGCACTTGGTAGCTGTTGGGGTGGCTGGAATCCATGGTGCCAGAAGCTAAAACAGAAACATGTATTTGGAAAGTCTTGTACCTCAATGTACCAGTGAAAAGCTAAGCAACCCTCACAGACAGTTCCACAAGAAAGAGGGATTTCCTGGTGGGTCAGAAAACAAAAAGCCTTTCCTACAGGCATCGATACAAATGCAGATTCTAGTCACTTTGTCTTCAGTTTCTAGAAAGCAACACAATCACACAGAACATTTCATTTAAATATAATATAAAAATATAATAGACATTGTGTTACAGCTCATGTGATCTGCTGCAGGTGAGCCTGTTACCTGGCTGCATAATAGAAGAGGACAAACTAAGAACTCACCATAACCAGATATTTTATGTACCTGGATCCACTAGAGCTACTTAGCAGTCACACGACTGATAAATAATCAATTAATGTGGGCATATTACACTTAATTTAGGGTTTGTTTAATTCTGGGGCTCCACTGATACAGGATTATGTTCTTAAGACTAAAACGCTTATTTGAGCTCCCCTTTCGTAGGTGTAGGAGCCCAAAACAGATGCCCAGTTATGGACTTCTACACCGTGTGACATCAACCGATGCAGCATTTTGAAAAGCTCTCAAGAACAAAGCAAGACTGAAACACAGCCAGCCAGCATGCAAACACATGTTGAGCTCAAACTTTGGGCCTCAGACTATGTGTAACATGGGCACCAACTTCACAAAAGTATATATGTAACACCACAACATTTAATCATTTGAACCTTTCCACGGTTTTAGGGCTACTTAGGGAGAGCACTTACTATTAGCAATAGTAGCAATCACTTCCTTACATGAGGTGAGTCGGTAAAATATGTAAGTAATATTCTTTGCTATTGCTGTGACTGTGTGTAGGAGAGCAGCACCCAGATTGAAGCCTGATTGAGCCAAACAAACATGTATTTACCTTCTACTTCTAACTTCTTCTTTTATTTTGATTTTAATAAACCTAGGTTAAATTTAAATTCAATTTGACTATTTAGATTTTTTTCCTCAAAACATAAACAGTTTAGAAGCATGAGTCAATCCCAATCTTTGGATTCAATCTAGGACTTATACCAGCAATATATGTATTTACTTAAAACAAGCCAGTCTCATTATATCATTTATTATATTGCAATCACAATACTGTCCACAGTTTGTGTAGCTCTATTTGTAAGTTGGCATGATGAGCTTGTTGGCAGACAGCTGTGTATCCACCAGCTACAGAGAAACACGATCATTCATTTAGAGTGGTCACCTGATAAACATTACACCAATATTCACTGTCTTTTAGCTCAATTTTTGGTCTCTACCAACTCCTCAGGGACATATCAGGTTCTTTAGTTGCTGGTGTCTTTGTACTGCTTGGTGCTGGACAGGTGGTGTACAGTGGACCTTTCCCTAAGGTGTGCAAAAACAGCCACAGGTGTGCTGTGGCTGAAAATGATTACATTGACATTTACTGTTTTTGTATTTCAATTTCTTGCTAGTACGAAACCATGAAATACATACATTTCTTGTATATTACGTGTCACATAGACCAGCTATTCGATCAACAGTAGAAGCATAGTGCCACTAAAAAGTGAGACCATTTACCCCAGTGATTAGGAGATTTGTAATATTCTGTATGGCTTCATACATATAAAGCTTATTATTATATTCAGTTAAGAACTTTTAAGATCTTCATTTTCAGCAATCGCTGAATTACATGAAAGTGATGACAAACTAAGAGTGATCGTTAGACAGAGAGGCAGGCAGACAGACAGAGGAGGGGGGTGTTAATGGTTCCGTCTCCTCTGTGCAGGTGAGTCTCCTGCGGGTCCTGTGTCCTAACATTGTCTCCTTATCTACTTCCTCTCTCCTCCTCTGCAGACACTGGCTGTTTAGACTACCGCTTGCCCATTCTCTCTCTCCTCTCATCTCTTCTTTCATTATCACCACACCTCCGCCACAGCTGTAATTTAAATGCATGCCACGAGTGCACACAAGGGTAATGTGCCAAACCTGCTGAGCAGATGTATATTAAAAGGTTTTGTCTACTGTTTACAGGTGGACTGACGAGGACAATATATACAGTAGTACAGGGCTGCTCAATTATTTAAACCAGGAAATTCAGCTGGTCTATACATTGTTAGTGACCACTGAGCTGCAAGTTTTCAACCAACACACTGAAAAACAAGCAATATTTATGCATTGTATCATTTTGGCGCACAAAATAGTTCACACTAAAAGAAGTACATATTTTGGAAGCATTTGATGCCAAAAAACATTATATATGGACAATTTAGTGCATTGAATATGTGTTTTGTCTATGGACATATCTACTGCTATAGACATAATAGCCAAATTAATTACTCTTTGAAATTTTCAACTAAAGCTGTTTATCAGAGTAAAATGTATCCACCTGACAGATTGTGCAAAAGGCATTTGCTTTTCTTTGCAACTTTAACAAATGTGAGGTCTTTTTTCTTTTAGTGATATGTTGTTAATGTTGCGCCCTAATTTCACTCTTGCCTGCTTCAAATCTACACCTTTATTCTTTACTTGTGTCAGTCAAAAGTGGAACAAGTTGCAGAGTATCTGTCCCTTCTGTCAGTGAACACACCAATGAAAATCCTCCCTGGCTCAGTAAGACAGAAGAATGGTCGAGCAAGCTTAATAGTGAATGAAGAGAGGGAGCAGCAGGATGAAGGAATAAGTAAGACTGTTGGCTGCCAGAGGAAATAGGAGAGGAAGGTAGACTATCGGGAAAATCAGAGGGGTTGACAAGTTTGCACCCACATCGGCCAGCATGCAATCTTTCATGGTTTGGCATTTGGATTTGGTGGTAAAATAAGCATTTGTTATTCCAGAAAGATTTAAAACTGTGGTTTTCTTTAGAAGTTTTAGACACATTTGATTGTATCAGAGACTACCAACACTTGTAGACACACTTTCACAGCAGCGCACTGCTTTGTAGGTTGAACATTGCTAGGATACACAGAGTGTTGCATTCACTGTCTGTCCTACTGTAGGAATTCCCGAAGCCTTGCAATATGTGTTTTTGTTGGATCTTCTCTGCATTTCTGGCAGGACCACGAGCTGGGCCACTCTGAGGCTGGTTCTGGGCCACATGTGGCTAGCGGGCTGCCATTCAAAAAGGCCTGCAGTGGTATATCTCTGTGCTACCAATAATCCAAGCTTTTTGATTATTATTATTTATATATTTTAAAATGTAATTTGTCTCTGTCTGCACACAGCCTCACAGTCTATTTAAGGGCTCCTGCATAAGGAAAAACTGGTTTACTCTACAATGAGTTGTTTCATGTTTTACTAAAAAATTATGATTTATTTCTTAGAGTATACATATTTTAACTAATATTTTTGCAATGTCAATCCAATTTAGGTCAATAACCTCTGTTTGCAACAAAGAACTGACCAAGGTGGCGGCATTAGGTTTCAAAGTTTAAAGTACAACCCTACATGAAACAAAGTGTTCATTTGGGTCTTCTACAGGGGCTTAAATAAAAAACTACAAAGTACAAACATCTCTGTTCAGGACCCTTAAGCCCCTAAAACACTGTATTGTAATTGAAAGAGTACATGTACTGCTTGTTGTTCATATGAACTTGAATGAGCCATGATTGTTGCTCTAGATTTGACCTGTAGTGGACTTAAAGTGTATATTACCCAAAGACACCAATTATTCTCCATTTACCTGTTCATACTGTGGCCTCTGTCGCATCCTGCTGCTAGATCTGCAGTAACATCAGATCTGCAGTTTGCTCTCATTCTCTTTTCCTCATTCCCTACCTGCCCACGATCTTCTCTCATATCTTTCTTCACTTGTTCTCCCAACTGCCACTATTTTCCCTCATCTAGCCCCCCTCCCACTGGGTGTATTATTTAAGAGAGTGGATGTCTGACCTGACTCATGCGGCTGTGTAAATAATATAAACCTGAGACAAGCATCTTCTCTTACTTCTCAAAGACTAAAAATAAAACATGGCAGCTACTTTACTTTTAGTGTTTGAGACTGGTGTTAGTCATACTTTATCCTCCTTTTCATACTTTATTCACCACGACATCACTAATATTACATGTCATCGCTGAGGAATAAATTACTGAAAATGATTATGTCTATTATCAAAAAGGAGTTGAGACACAATAATTTCTCCCACCTTGTCACTGTGTGCTGTGCCTGTGCATAGACTCACCCTCATTCGGCATAGCAGCAGGGAACATCTCTTTCAGCAGGTCACTAAGCGTGTGTGCATTGCCTTCAGGTGAAACAGGGCGAAACAGTTTCTGGATGAACGGCCTGTCGCTCATTGTCTGTAATAAATTATAAAGCGGCAAATTAACGAGCACTGCAAATCAAATATACAAATTCAGGGTGTAGTTATGCAGAGTTCATATGTGGTGTATGGAGTAAATTACACAGTAAAATAAATATTACACTGTTATAGTCAGCTTTCTCACAAAACCAGGTTTCTAACTGACTTTTTACAACATGTGCATAGCAGAGGCAGCAGCAGCAGATATAGGTGATCATTTCACATAGTGATGCATCCAAAAAAATCCATGAAAATTCCGACTAAAGTGGAAGTCTTACAAAGTGGCCTGTAAGACTCTAAATATGTTGCCTACACCCAATATTTTGTTTAATTCAGACAAGAAGGGTCATCCTATATTACTATACAGGTAAAATCTGTGAACCGTGCTTCTAAAATACTTCAGAGGTGGAGGAGAAATCAGATTCCTCATTGGCTAATCTGAATGATTGTGCTGCTCTGTGATCTGGTTACTTAAGTGAATTAAAACACAGTCATCAATAGTCCTGAAAGGAATCATGGTGTCAATAACTAACCAATTAGCTTTTCATTGTGATCAAAGACATCTGAATACTTATTAATATATTAAATTACTTAATATATTGTCATTGCCTCCAGAAGTGTTTATGACATTGGATTTTCTGATATTTTCTGTTTAAGGTTGAGGTAAATGAAGACGCAGTACGTAAATGGTTGAGAAATGTAAAATATTTTCAAATATTTCACTTATTAGCCATGAAATCAAACCAATGAATTGCTGGAAAAAGCAGACAAAATATCCCAGAAATCGAGCGGTTTCACAGGTGACCTAAGGGGAAACTTTATGGTGATAAACAGAGTTCACAGGGTTATGACAATGGGATGAATTCACACCAGTATGCACGCAAACGCTGTGAATGAACAGTATGTGCAGCTGAGCTGGCAATCTGGTGCTTTGATCAGCCCGGCTGCTCAGAATGTGATATTTAGCAATCTGCAACATTTCAGCAGGCATTACAAGTGACGCTGACATGTTTTACTGATCAAAATCAACCTGGAAGTCATTAAATGCTGCTTTAGTATGTACTTGGAAGAAAAGTCTATCCAGACTAAAAACTATTCTGGCTCTTCTAGATGTTCTCAGAAGGGGAGAACAATGGAGTAAATCATAATATTATATGTGAAATTCTCTATTGTTTCCTGAAAAAGAAATCCTCTGTTGTCTTTTTTCCTTCCACCGAAAGATTGGAGGTCATGTGCAAAAACAGCAAAGTACTTACTTTAGTTAAGTAGATCCCTTTTTTTTTTTGCTCAGGGGTTTTCCCCTATAAAACTGATGTAGATTGAGAAATACAATATACATAACAACCACAAAAAATTAAGATGGTCTTGAGAGATTAATCTTGTCCTCTCTTCTGTATCATTCTTTTTGATAAAATTTTTTTTTCCCACACTCCGCGTGATCTTTCTACCGTCAGAGATGCGCTGTCGCAATAACACACAGTAGCCCTGACATGTGACTCTCTCACTTTTAACTACATGTCACCGGAGTCACTATGCATATCGCCTTGGGTAAAAGCATCAGCTAAATGCCTAGAATGTAAACCTAGCAGGTTAAAATGGGACAGCTAAACAAATGTGACATATGCTAAAAACATCCTATTGACTTTTCGGCAGTGATCGACTCTGCAGCCACAACATTCCATGTGTGAGAGGTGTGGGAAACATGGTGGGAAATTACCAGCAGCACCCCAGACAAAAATCTAATAAACCATGTCCTGAGCGGGTAATGGACTTTGACTCAAGAATGTAAGACTCGAAGGCGTCTCATCATGTGAGGATTTGTATGTCTTATGAGTCAAATCTGTGATTTTGGGCCTTTTACTTTAATGACTTATGATTTTTGGTGCTCAGGAGTACCAAAAAAACTCAGTTTAAAGTCCTTACAACATCTGCCAATCTTGTAAATGTCAAGAGTCTCGCTATCACTTCAGAGATGAGTAAAAAATTCAGTAGTGCTAGTTACAGAGTGACCCATGTCGCCAGGGCAAGAGAGAAGGAGCCAAGCAATACACACCATCCAGGATTTGCCGAAAGGCACTGACTTATGTTCTGTGCAATTTGGTTAATGAAGCACCTTACTTCAGTGGATCGCACAAAAGTACCTTTTACATTTTTTACTGCATCTTTGTTTGTGTTTAATGGGAGGAAACACTTCTAATTTTTACTACTAGTGACATGGTGGGTCATGACATGGCTGGGTGATATGGTTAAATCCTATTTCACAATATTAAAAGCATAGGGTACAGAAATTATAAATTATCAAATTATATAAAGAATTGTTAGCTGTTAAAAGCAAAACTATTACTTACATGTCTATCAGATTTGATTTTTTTTTACTGACTCATCAAATATTTAAAATATTTACCTAAACTGGGAATTTGGTAAGGGCACTTGTCCTTATTTCCTAACATTTTATGGGTTATCTATGTCATATCACAATACGGCAAACTGATGAATCATTAACTTATGACAGAATTTTGCAAATCATAATTTTAAAATGGATTATTACCCATTATTGTATTTAGTATTGCTGTTAGGGGAATTGATGGGATTGAGACTGCTCTGATAACTTTGCTGCACAGGACAAGGGGAGGGAGAAGGGAGAAGAAGGGAGAAGCTGTGGCCATAAATGGCAATGTGGTGGAGGAAGATATCCAACCTAAGGTGTCAAACGGCGAGTCTGATACACAATAGGGCCTAATCATGAACCCGTGAAAAGGAAACCGCTGAGGACAGCGATCAAGTAACCAAGAGCCAGGCGCGAACCAACAAGAGGAAGGTGGCAGTGGAGGTGTGAACCTGGTGCTCAGGTTACACAGAAAGACTGAGTCACTGACAGGAAGCATGGTATTGTGTACGGGATCATCACCAGGAGCCAGAGCAGGGAGAGTGCACTAAGTGACATCTACTTCATTACATTTTTAAAAAGTCACCCATGAATAATTGAAACAGTCACTATACAAAAGGGGGGCTATTGATCCCCAGGGAGAGAAGCACGATACTGCCTGGATTAAGACACTTTCTTTTCAGCTGGTGTGACACCTTAGCTGGCACAGTGGCACATGGCAACACAAAGAGAGTGATGTGTCATTAGGACTCAGGTGAAAAGAGATGGCTCGCTCTCTGTGAGTGAAAAGAGCAGCGGAACTCAAGACGACTTCTAATTGATGGAGGGGATTCAATCCGCCTAATTGATGGTAAAACAATGAAAGGGGTAGAGTAGTGTCAATCAGTATGAGTTTCCGCGTATCGAGGAGGTGAGAGAAAGCGTTTCCACAGAACTCAGAGATCATCCATTTGTAAATTAAAATGCCAACCTCATCTATAGGTGTGTTCGTTTTCCAAGAACTTGAAATCCACACCTGTGGAGGAGAAACTTCATCAAGGGACACTGAATTGAATTCTAAATTATTTATGGCTCAGGTGTTGCATGCTAGGTTGACCTGTTGTACTTCACAATGCAATCACCACTATATTTTAGTGCTGATCACAATTCCTCATGTTCACTGGGTTAGCTCAAGGATTTATATTCACCTGTTCATCAAGACTGAATAGACAAAAGCATTTCTAATTACTTATTACTTACTTTTTCTAGTTTTAATTTTTCTATTATGTAAAGAAAGCTTCTTTACACAACTGCTTATTTTAAATGCATTGCAGATATTTAATGGTTTTCTGACTTTCTCAGTTCCACCTCACAATTTCTTATATAATACACCGATCAGGTATGACATTATAACCACCTGTACAATCTAATGCAATCCGATACAACAGCTCTGCTGTGAAATTCTTCATTTACAAAGTCAGAAATGTGATAATTGTATCAAGTGTGCATTATTAAGGTTATTGTGGGCGACTGAGTCGTACTGCAGTACGTTATGTTAAGAGGTGTCTCTAATGTTATGGACCCCTCATGTAAATAGGGAGGCCATATATACTTTTAGTCTAGTTCCTATAAGATCTGCCAGTTATTCTGCAGATTATCAGGGTAATTAGGATTAGGATTAGGATTATGTTCACTCATTCAATGTCCTAATGATCTTTAAACCACCCATCCATCCATTATCCTAACTGCTTTTCCTCCTAAGTGTCACAGAGGTGTTGGAGCCAATACCAGCTGTCATTTGGTAAGAAGCAGGGTACACCCTAGGGATGCATTGATCCAGCTCTTTCAGTTCTGATACAGATACCAATACCTGGACTATGCATATCTGCCAATCTGCTACCAATCTGATCCAGTTGTTGAATTAATAAACTGTCTACCTCGCCTTGTGGACGACAATGAAGGTATCAGCCTTGACTTAAACATTACTTTTTTGAATTTGTAAAACATAATGTAACAGATTAACACATAGATAAATGTACTGAAATGCTATTTATTATCAAAACAAATAATTGTGTCTCAGGAGAAACTTGGTACAGCATTCAAAACAAACAGGAATTAAAAGTCCTTGTGAATATTAAGTTTATATCGTCTTTTCAAGTTACAAGTTGCCGTCATAGCGAGCGTGAAGTAAGGTACCTCCATACTGCAGTGTGTTTCTCAATGTTTTTGTTGTGAGTCAAATACCGGTCCTAATGTGCCGCTGCTGCATCACGTAGCATGCAGCATTGGCGGCATGGGGTGGCATGTAGCTCAATTGGTAGAGCAGTCGTATCCCCAAGGGGATAGATAAAGTAACTGAAGTGAATAGATCGGCCAGTGTGGACTAGCTCTATTATCCCCAATATAAACTAACTTTAGGCAACATTGGGGCTAATATCTGATATTTATATTGTATCGACAGATCAACTCTCTATCACAGACCTGACACATAGAGACAAACAAGCATTCACATTCGCACCTATGGACAATACGGGCTGGGATTCAAACCCAGAACATTCAAGTTGCGAGGCAACAGCTAAACACTACAACACAGTGCCGCCCTGTTGATCTCTGTCAATTTTGCTGAAGGCGCCACAAACACTTTCACTTCCATTCTGAGTTGACTGAATCTCAGACCCATCTTTAGGTCAAACAACAAAAATTATAACTATGAATGTGCGATGGTACAAAACTTTTGCAATACCCAAATGAAACCAAAGACATCAATTAATGAATTATATATTTAAACCTCTATCTGACTCTGATGTACAGATCTGCTGCTTGCAAACACACCGCCATAAAAATCTAATGCCTGTGACTGATTACAAAACTTGAACAAAATTACAAAAGTTCAACTAAAAGCATTACAGTAAACATGGTAACCCATTCTTGCCCAGTACAACAGACATATCACCTGCTGCCTTTGGCAAAATTACGCACAACTGTTTCCAGCATTCCCATGTTTTGTAATAGTCTGTGTAGTCACCACCTCCCCCTCATTTCAGTGAGCCATTACAAGATATCTCGGAGGCGCTAAACCCGCATTCTTTGAAGAAGGCAGCTTCTACAACACAGCAGTAAAGAGGTCGTTGGAGTTTGACTGCGTGCTCTTGCGTTTGGGGTTTGTGTAAATACGGTGAGTCACAGATCGGGAACAGAGAGGTGTACCTGTCGAGCAACAATGTAAGTGGTCTTTAAAAGAAGCACAGTAATTTTCACTTTCCGTCAGTCCCCTCCAGCTCTTTGAATCACAAAGTGGCGTCAGAGTGCAGGAAGATAGAGTAGAAGCCAAAAAAGTCAAACTACCGGTCAGACCCAAAGGCGTGGCATCTATCTAACAATAGAAAGTGTAACAGATTGTGTGAAACAGAAATTGCTAAATTAAACAAAACTAACAATTAATATCTAAGATTTATAACCAAGAAAGGCCTTCAGGACATAAAGCTGACACATACACAACACAAATGTGTCACCCATGACCATGAGGTGTCTTTGTCTCCATACGGAGTGCAGGCCAGACGGAAATGAGCCCTCTGTTATTTGGACCAAGCTTTGTCATTAATTCTGTCTGCATCAAACACAGCACATGTTATTTACACTAAAGACCACAATCTGGCTTTGAAATACTCGGAGTATGTGTGTATGTGTGTGCATGTGCACACATGTGTATTTGAGTGGGAGGGGGGATCTTTCCTCTGTACATAGCAATCTCCTGTTAGTGACTTCTGAGTGCAAAACAGCTTTGTTGTTTTCCGTTTCTGTACCTATTTCCATCTCTCGTCTACTTTCTTTTTCTCAAAGGTGGATCTGTGTTTTGTCATATCATGTTTGGTCTTGTCACAACAACTTTGGCAAACAAGTGACTGGATTTTCTTCTTAGCAACAACATAAGCTTTGAAGGGTGAAGCTTTTTACATAACACAACTTATTTGTTCTTCTGGTTTTTATTTCTTTATCTATTTAAATTCCCATAAATAATTAGCCTGTTAATTTAATTGCCCCCAGGCCAGTGGCTACAAAACTAGACTAACCCAAGTGAAGGTAAATATCAGTTTTCAGATTGACTTTCTGTTGCAGATCTGGTGTCCCTCCCTACCATAGCTGTGTGCACACAGTTTTTCTGCACAATGAGGGAATATTACTAACATTCTGCTCACTCTAATTAGTTAAAATCCTAAACAAAACTACAAGAGAAAAATCTAAAAATAAACTGTAATGATTTTTTTCACAATAGTACAACTTATTTTTTGCAAACATTAGCACAAAGCCTAACCCTCTGTGGATCATCACAAGCCACTTCAGGGCAGTGAAAGTAGTTTAAAAGTGCCACAGAAAACTGCCATTCCAAGTATTTTGAAGATCATAATGAACAGATTGAGTTTCCACTCCTCTCCAGACTTTCCAGGCCTTCTTTGGTTGTAAATATTTAGCAGTTTGTAAGAGGAAAACCGCATCATCTCCAAAACAATCCAAACTTCTCAGGAATGATGCTTATTTTCTCCAGCGTGTTTGGAAATCACGCAGAGCAGTTTTAACAGACTTTGATGCTTCAATTGTCATGAAACCAACTCGGCTCATAAATGTCCGTGGAAACTTTCAATTCAGCCATGAAAAACGCCCCAATCTGGAACGGTCTGGGTTTTGTCTACCCTCCAGCACTTACATGGTTTCACAGCTGCAACAAGTGCATGTCTCTGAGGGCGGATTGTGTTGGCTGGACTGCATGTTTCAGTGCACCACTTTAAAGAGTTATGTTTTATTACTGAACACAAGAATGTTTTTGTCTAAGTGTAAAAAGACTTATTTACGTGCTAAAGATGTGAAAGTAAAAACAAAATCATTTATGAGCTTTCTGAATTTCATGCAAACTTTTAAGTGTCAATAGTAAATAGCACTTGTTCCTCCTCTTCTGTTAATGGTAACGTAGCCATATGTGGAACTCAACAGGTTTTATTAAGAACTTAAGATACTCAAAAATGAATTATCACAGTGAGAAATCACCAGCAGTCACTGCAGTTATAATGATGGAAAAAATATGCTTGTTAGCAAAGTCACTATTACAACTAAGCATTATGCTCAAGTGCTGTTCTGTTCTACAAATCTCTCTCTGTTTTAAAACAAGACGCTCCACTCATTTGAAGCCAGATCTATTTTCTGCTCTGTTATTTTCTTACGTGATTTTTCCTAATAAAACTCGACGGGCTCTGCAGGTTTAATTCCTTTACACAGCTCTGTGACAGTGAGGGGCCCTTTCTGTTTGCAGTGATTTGACAACAAGACTAAATGCACACACATTCAGACTAGACTCAAAGCAGACTGAACATATTTGTGTTGCAGAGATCCAGATGTCCTCCAAATGTCCTCCTCCAGAGTCCAGTTAGATTGAAAGAACTTCAGCTATTCTGTGCAACTCGTGAACCATTCCAAGCAATACTGTCAATATTAATTCTCTACATTACCCCATCATTTTCTGATCTGCATAGACAGCCCCAACACTTGACTCAAAGCGTGGCTCTTTTCCCCCGCTGTCTGGCTCGCGGCGTGCTAATTTTTTCCAGGCGAGTATCAGCCGCTTATTCATGTCTCTTTTTTTTCACCTCAGTCAAAAGAAAAGCTGCGAGTCTTAAAGAAAACAGTCGACCTGAGGCCACTTGTCTGCCTACACATTCTGATTCCAAATTGAGCCCCGAGGGTTTCCCAGCAGATCATGTCGATTCAGTGGAATTGCACACAAACGGAGGAGAATTACAGGTATCATGTGTACAGGAATAAATGAATAACATCCCAGAAAAATCCCGCAAAACAGGATCCCACGCATTTCTGACTGGCACTGTTTTGACTCTCAGCCTTTATGTTTCACAGACTGATAATTTGATCATAGGTCAAAAGGACAGGAGGAGACCAGCTGTAAAAGAATGAACTCATTTGCAGCTAGGTAAATAATAGGTCTCTTGGGGCAAAGACACTCCAAGCCAGCATCAACGAACTAGCAACAATGAAGGCGGACTGTTGCATCTCCTTGTATTGTCTTCATCTGGGCAAAAATGTGTCACCTGAACATACAAAAAAAGACTACAGCCGAGGGCCAGTATTAGTCTGTATTGATTATTCAATAAGGTAAAGCAGAAGACCTGGGACCTAGGTTGATATACACCATAAATAAAGCTGTGTCCGTTATCATTTTCGCTCAATGCAGATGGTTTCAGTTTTTTCATTCCAGATGATCATCTGTTTGAGGAAATATTTTTGTGTTGATACACTCAGATGCAATGAAGATGACAAATAAGATGAGGCTCCTGTGGGTCCCCTCTTGACTACGTTGTTTGTTTGCTTTCTTCTCCTGCAGTGATGCGCTACGCTAAACAGTCAAACAGAGCAGAGTTTGTCTCAACGAGGGCGACCAACACCAATTCAACTTGCAGAATGGGCTGAAACGATACAGATGGGAGTTCGTCTAAAACCAATAGTGCAGGACACAATGCAAAAACTAGACGCTCACTGACAGCCCAACGTTGGCCAGCAGCAGACGGTTTGGTGTGTCACTGCCTGTAGTCTTTCACTAAACATTTGGCGGAAATTCCAAGAGCAGTACTAGTTTCAATGATCATTGAGCGATGCTAATTTTTGGCTGTCAACATAAGTAAGGAATTACGCTTTACCTTAGAAAAATGTTTGAAACTGCTGCATCTGAGACACTCATTTTGCGAAGTAGGTATTATGACTGTATCACTTCTTTTTTTTATTAAACACTAAGATAAAACACAAGAATTTTATTGTTCATATTGTTCATAATGTGTAAGGCTGACTTTTTTTTTTTACATACATGAATGATTATCTTGATTTTTAAAGAGTCAGTTCCACTTTTTTACATGTCAAAAAATAGAGGAGTAGACTCCAGATAATGGTCAGTACCCGTTTAGTGAACTAAATCATCGGTTTGGAGATTTCCCACCAACATGGAGGGATTTCTCACAGCCACCTGGCTCCATCTACTGGGCTAAATGCCAAACTTCAACTTCTCATGGTCAAGATGATCAAATTATACTGTACAAATTAAAAATAATGTTATAATACTATAATAAAGGGGAATGTTGATGTATATTACCTGGTATATTCTGAAGGGGATGTATCTGAAGCCTCCGTCCTCTGTGGCATATTCCATCAGTTTCCTGTTCATGGCCCAGAACTGGTCAAACTTATCTGTAACAACACAAACACACACAGTTCAGCTAAAATTAAGCAAACATTTGCACAGAAAATGATACAGATATAGACGAACCCTATGGCTGCATTTTAACCATTACATTATATTTATACATTATAATCAACTTTTCTATGATCGACACTTCAACATCATCCTTGTTATATTGTTTATCATCACACTTGTTTATTCATATTATTGCCTAGCTACCTCTACAAAGAGACTCAGTCTGAACAAGCACCTGTGCAAACAGCTGTAAACAGAAACCTGGATTAGATGTCAACTATGCCCGCCTTTCAAACCTCAAAACCTTTTCGGTACAGACCAGAAGGTATCAGTAGTACTGTATACTGAAACCCAAGTGCAAAAACACTTTTATCAGATATTTAATAATTTTAATTTAAAACTGGCATTTTTTTGTTGCAGACTGTTTATTTAAGATTTAAATATTCATGTCAAATGGTTTAAAAGCATGTATAATATTGTGTCTGTATGAAAAACACGTATCTTTACATTTTAAATGACACCAAGCACTAATTCATATTCAAAAACAGACTAAGGGATTATTGACATTTCCTAACAATCCCAAGGTAGAATGAAAATGCAAATATGAAAAAATCCAAAACATGATTATAAACTACCAGTACATGCAGACATATTCTTTCCCGTCACATCCTCAAAACCAGACATGGATGAGCACCAATATGTGAGAAAGAGGTTTTACCAGAAATATGTTTGAAGGGAATTTCCCCTTTTTTTAAGTTTTGGATAATACAGTGCATATTTAGATTCTTGTACACATGTTGGAGTTATTTGCAGGTCAAGATGATTAAACCTGTAGTCTGAAGGAAAATCCGACAATATGCTGTGTTACGGCATCGAGCATTTGTTAAGCCCCTTTCACAATACAACTTCAAGGAAGCTTCATCACGTCAATGTGCCGCTTCGCTGTGCTGTATGAAGGCGTAGTGGAGGGGTTTGTGTGGACCCTTCGATAGGCCACCTCCAGAGGTAGTGGTAGCACAACATGATTTGAACTAAGCACAGTAGTCATACATTTTGTTCAGTATGTTACTGATCAGACACATGGCTTCATTTGAACGTGTTTAAGTGAGGAGATTTCACCCTACAATGGAGAGGGGAACTCGCACAGCACTGCTTGGATGTGTAAGAGGTTGGAGTGTATTTTTATGTTTATCCAAACCCTAGTAGTACTTTGACAGAGTTGCAAGTTGTAGTGATCCAAGTAGCATTTCCCCTTCAGCTTCTCATCACACACATGTTGTTGCAGGAAACCCAATCTGGAACCATGATTATTTATGCTGATGTTGAAGTGCACTGCGTGCGTTTGAGTTCAAATCGTGTCTTAAAAATGCAAAATTGGTAAAAGCACATCAAAGTTCATCCTCAAACAAATTTTTGAAGGCAAAGTGTTATACATCATATTAACTGTCCCTGTATCTGTATGAAACGCATGCCAGAGCGCCTTTAGAGCAGCATTTTAAAGTGCAGTGCAAATAGGCAAAGGCGTCTTGAAGCAGGTGTCACCTTCTCAACAATAAGGTGGCGAGGCTGTGTAAAATGGGCTAAAAATACTATAATGATGTGCTAACTTTGAGAACATCAATTCCTATACACATCCACCATGACACATGGAGGTTAGAGGTCAGAAGAAACGACGGAGATGCACTTGTTAACATAACACGAGCTTCAACCTTGCTCCTCATCCTGAAGAACAGCATTTCATCATCAAAAATGATCTACCCTGCATGTGCTGGTTTCGAACACTCCACCTCCCCCTCGCCTCTTGCTTTCACACGAATCTTCTGTACATGTTCAGTTTCTCACTGCTGAATGAAAGTTTGAAGCATCTCTGTTTCTGGTCTCTTTTGGATGTGAAAGTTTTGGTTTAAATACAGTTTCATCTTTCACTTTCATGTGTAACAAGTCAGGGCCAACTCCTTGTTTTTGAATTTGTTCATACAAACAAAAATGCATAGAGGTTCTGTTCTGTTTTGTGTGTTTTTAATGTAGTTTCAGGGGAGAATGGCATAACGGCAACCAACGGCAACCAACGGCAACCACATGAACTTTTCAAGACAGGTCACAAAATCATCTGCATCTCCTATATGAAACCTTTTTACTCTTTCTTTCTTGCAGAAGCATGTGACATTTATCTATTAGTTTCAGGGGAAAGTGGAAGAGAGATAAGCAGCTGGACTTGGGTTCGAAACCTATGGGTTTTTCTGCAAACCTGTTCAAAACAACCAGTCCTATACATCAATTTATACCTTTTAGCATTATTTACATTTTTGCATTTTAATAATATATTATTAATTTGTGTAATGAACTACACTTCCTCATCAGTTTCACATAAAAAGACCATAATCAATGTACTTTCCTGTCAAAACTGTTGAGATATAATCTCAGGAAGTGTTTACTTTCATGAGCAGCTGTTTAAATATGCACATTTAGGTTGCTGAGAAATGTATTAGGCAATAGTTTGTATGTATGTATGTTCAAAAGTTACAGTACAAATATTGGTTTTTTATCTTTATTTGAGATACAGGGTTTTTGTGTTTTTCACCAAACTGATAAAGCAAAATAAGAATTTATTATATATATTCATGTTTGTTATTTTTTATATTTATAACTAACTACCTAAATAATTTGTTGGTTAATCACAGCATTATGATCCTCACTAAGGTTGTTAAATAAAACATAATGTCAAATATTTGCACGTGGCAGCTTTTTAGAGATGAGTATTTGCTTTTTTTTATTTAATCAATTTTGACTGAAAACCTTTTAAGTCAACTACTGATCAGACACAACGAGACTGGAAAACATCATCTTGGGCTTCTAGACATGGTTATTTTTCACGAGTTTAACATTCAATTAAACAATGATTTGTTTAAATAAAAAAGGTTATTAATGAATTATAAAAACAAGCATGACCAGCTGAACTATTTATTACATAATTTAAAAGCCAGGGACTTTTTATCTTTTGGGAAGTTACATGGAAGACTTAGGCAGAAAAAAACTCTGTCTGCTAATTATTACTAAATCAAAAGAAGGGGGATAGATCCAAACATAGATCAAAACACAGGATCACATTTAATCACTGTCTGGCCCAGAGGGCAGCTACATCACTGGTGGTCAAAGTGTTTACAGTCACTTTGTTTGATCAACTTGACCTGACATTATTTGAGGAATCTTATGCCATCTGCTGGGTTTGGCTTTTTGAAGTAGAGCAAATGTTTCACACAAACCCCAAACTCAGGAATCCACCCATCTGCTCTGGTGACTACTTCTACATCACAAGGTTTTAATGCATCAGCCCACCCTAGCTTCACCTACGCAAAAAGCTGCAATTACAACTATTCATCATTCGGAATTCAACCTATCTGAAAAATGAAAGGAAAACTAATGGGTGTTTGGGTGGGAAAGGGTTTTTCAAAGATTGTCATTAGACCACAAAGAGATTTATACAAGTGTGTCTGCGCAGAACATCTGTGAATTTATTTAGATGCATTCTTTGTCTGTGCTACAAATGAGTAAATCTTTGCAAACATTTATAAAAATATGTGTATGCGTGCTAGAACATAATATGAATAAGTGCTTGCAGTGTATGCAACCATGTGGATTTTTGTGTAGGTGTGTGAGCAGAGAAGGAACATACTGTATGAGTGTTAATGAGTGAATATGTGATCGCATGATTGTGTGTCACTTCCCTAACAGTTGCTTCTTTGGAATTTGTGTGTGTTTGTGTGTGTCTTTTAGTACATTCATTCACAGCTACATGTGTGTATATTTTAATATGTGTCTCACCATTCTGCAGGCCCATCCACAGCTGTTTGTGGTCTTTCTTCTGCATGTCGTTGACGACTTGGCTCTTGTGCTTAAGAGCATCGGCCTCCTTGATGCTAGACATGAAGTGAGCCTCAATTACAGAGTTGGACAGGCAGTGGAGCAGGTCATGATCTGGGAAATTCTGACACATAATCACAAGGGAAACATTTTTATTTAAGGCTGCATTAATGTTTTGGATCAATAAAGGAGAAATCCACAATATAAACCACAATATAAACACTTTATAAAGCTACTATTTACTTATCATGTTTGTGTCCACCTCATAATGAAGAC
>OMLM01002811.1:63806-82963 GCA_900302695.1 Helostoma temminkii
CTTAATAAGTATATTTCTTTTTTGTAAGGTCGCACTCCTGACTTTGTGCTTGAGATCATATGTCACTCACTATTACAGAGATTAAAATAATATTTATGCTGTTAAAGCAGCTGATTCAAGAAAATCTTCAGTCAAAAAATCTTCAGCAAATCTTAATTTGCAGCCACAGTGGCCACTGTTTATGAAGATGTTTTTAATGAAGTATTGTTCCAGTCTGAGAGTGTCTATTGCTCCAGATAAAAAAAAAGTATAGTGTGTGTATATATATATATATGTACCTTGAATTTTTCAGCTGTCTGGCTTAATCTCATGAATTATATACAGAATTGAACTATTAATCCTGACAATGTAATATTATAATGACTATTTATTTCTAGATTTGCATGTGCATGGTTTCGACTGGGATGTAAGCATGGAGCTACAAAGTAGTAAACAGTGATGCACAAAGTGGTTGCACCACTGAATGGTTGGCAAACCCTTTCTAGTTACTGTTTGCTTTGGTCAAAGTGTGCTCTCAGTCCTTTAAACCAAGCTGACTCATAGCCTGAAATATGCAGTAAATTGTACATAAATACCATCCTTTATCAGTTAGGCTACAAAGATGATTGAACCCCCAGCCCCTTGCATTAGTGCTACAGTACTTCAGCCATTGATCTGAACAGTGTACCTCACATTACACAGGGACCTCCTGGAAAGTGAGGATTCTGGGAAAAGCTCTGGTGGTTTGCCTTGGAGGCTTCCCACATAAACACACTGGGAATAGAATCCAACTAAATCAGTCTGTTTGGAAGACGCTGTGTTTAGGTACCTGCAGTTTTCGGCACATCATTCTTCAGAGCCTGGTGGCCATTTTGGAAGTTGGCCCTGACTGAGGCACGTTGTAAATACTGTCAGGGCTGACCGACGTGGGCAGATGGTGAAAGGCTTTGTTTCTGTGCTGATTTGAGTGTTTTTTTGAGGAAGAAATAAAAGTTGTGAATTCATTTTTGTCCTCTCTTGTTGTTTGTCTTTCAACAAACATTACAACAGTGGTTGACGGTTAAAAAGACAACATCTGTTCCAGGAAGTGGACAATTCCTTCTCTGTGGGTTAGTGGTAAATAAGTGGAAATCTAGGATCAGAATTGGTGTGACCGTCACTTACAACTCAACTGTGACCAAAGCTAAAACCACCTTATGCCTTAATCATTTTAAAAGTATGAGTTACAATATTATTGCGTACTTCCCTTTAGCTGAAAACATGGGTTGGCCACTGTGGCAGGAAACATCTGCCTGGTGCAAGTGAAAATTAGCTACCTTACAGCAACTTCAATTCAAAAAAGTTTATATCACACAAAATGAACAGGAAAGTTTTAGCAGGCATGATGTATAGGCACATTTCAGCTGGTTTTCATATTATTGTCCATCAGTTTTAATGTTGCTGATTACAGTTTGACTCTCTCTCTCTCTCTCTCTATATATATATATATATCGACCCCCCCCCAGATCTGTTCTGGGTGTACCCTGCCTCCCTTCCATTGACAGCAGGGTTTCGCTCACTCAACAGGAAAAGGTGTTAGGATAATGGATGGATGGATATTATAATTATGGTAGTGTAGTGGTCAGCACTGTCATCACAGCTAAAAATTCACATCTTCTGGGTTGCACAATCCAATGCAGTCAGTTTAATTGGTAGACCATTGGTGTTAATGATAGTCTGTGTCTGTGCTATACTGAAGACCTGTCCAGGGTTCCCCCAGCTTTTTACTGATGACAGCTTAGCACAGAAACCAGTATAGATAATTGATTGTGGCTGTGTGATTACTGTCATGTAACAGGATCTTTCCATCTCTGTACAGGTGTTCAGAGCTCCTTCATCTGGCAATTCTTCACCCCAGAAAACTTTCAGTCTATTCTGTTTCAGGTAAGGCAGATACATTTCCCTTTTTGTTTCCAGTATCCCCTTCAACATTAAATGAGCACTGAATGATTATAATCATTATTATTTACTAAGAAATATTTTCACCTCTAAAACCAGCATTTAGACATTTTCCCTATCCCCATGTGCAGGCACTGCAGGGAACGTGGAGCATGGTGACCAATACCAGCTGAAATTGGTTTATGAACATAACCTGCAGAGAACGGCCTGCAACATGACATATGGCACCTTTGGAGGAGTCACAGGTACACATAACATTTTAGAAGCTTTATGTGCGTTCAGCATCTTCCCCAGAATTTTGTTTTCTGTATCTGTAAACATGCAAAAACTTAAAATGATTGTTATTCATGGTTTCTTTATGCATTTAAATTAAAATTAATAAGAAATTCCCCCTAATTTAATTATAAAGTGAATGGTTTGCATGTCAGCTTTGTTTAATTGACCTCAGGTGGTCATTCTGTGTTTTTTATAATGGACCCATTTCCAAACTCGTGAAATTTAATAAGTAAGTAGAAACAAGGACAAAGATGCACCACTTGAGTTTTTACCCTTTTTGTACCATTTAAGTTCCTATCATAAGGACATAAATGAAATTACATACTGAAGAATATTTGAAAATATGATTTACTATTGCATGTTTGCGCACATTTGTGCAGGCAAAAATCTAAATGTGTGTTTGCACTACGCCTCATCACCCCATTAACGTCCAAAAGACTCCAAAGTGGTGACTCATTCGTTTGCACATCATTTGTGCAAGCAGTACAAACGTTTTGCTTCATTAATTCTGAAGTTATGAGCATTACACGTCAGATAAATAAACTGAGATAACTTGAGAAGTAATGAAACACAGATGCAGAAGTTGTTCTGTACACGCTTTGGATTGAACCTTTGATGGGGTGTTTGAGAATTAAGACTTTGTTTTAAGGTTAAGGGTTGAATATACTGCAGTTTCAGATTAAGTCTTCAGTTGTGATGTTTTAGTTTAGGGCTGTGTCAGTGAAAGTCCTCATATGTATTGAAGCACGATTGTGTGCATCTGTGTTTGTGCTGAGGCCAAACATTTTGTGTGTAATGTTGGACTTCAAGAGTGTCTGTGAGAGCTTGCATCTCCTGAATCCACTGTGCAGTTTAGTGCTAGCAGAAAAACAGCACGTGAAAACCCACAGACAGGTTCATGGTGCGCACTATGCACGTGCATTCAGTACAGGCCAAGGAACTGGCTTTAATGAGCCTACACTGTTCTTTCTATCAATCACACACACATACACACACACACACACACACACACACTCTGTAAACACAGTGAATGAAGAGCACATGATGCCAGGCCACAGAGTCTGGCAGTTTCACTCCTCAAACACACACACATTGACAATGCAGCCTTTATTTGGAATTGCCATTTTTGCTTCTTTAAAGGGGATTCCCCGTGTGTGCGTGTGTGCTTTTTTTGGATGCTAACTACTCGAGGGCTTTCCCCTGCTTATTTTTTTCCCCAAAAGCTGACAGGAAAGAGAGCTGCTATATGACCTCTTTCTCTCTCTCTTTCCATCATTTACTCTTGTTAGAGGCTTTTATAGTTTTATGTGCTTGTTCAGAAGTGCCAGATACTACAGTTTGCCAAGACACAAGCACAAGTGTTCACTCATACACACACACACACACACACACACAGACATGTATTTACAGGTTTGCACATTAGTTGACAATTGACATAAATGTGTACAAATGCAGTACAGCACAACTCATGTAACCTGCACACATTAATGCTGTAATTGCTCACAGACATAAATTGACTGTGTCCTCTCCACAATGATCTTATGATTTCTCATCCTGCTCCTTCCTGTTGTCACCACTAGATGGGAGTGCAGGCCCTGGAATTGCATTTGCTATATGCTGAATGCATTTCCTTCTATACATACATGAGTTTGGATGATGTCTTGCAAAGAAAGCTCGATTTAACCATCAGGGTTCTCTCATCAGGGGGTCAGAGTCCAGCTACAGTACTGCATGTCTGCATCTGGTAGAGATTCAGTCATGAACAAGGGCTTTCAGTGCATGACGGTATTTCAAACTCTTTAAACAATTACTTTGGGCTCCAGCATTAATAAATCCATTGGACATGAAGAATGTCTTTTTTTATTCTAGATGATCAAGAGTAAAAGTGGTATCATAGTAACAATGTAAATTCTCGCATTGAAAACTGAAAATAAACCATACTTCAATAAAAATAAGAAAATCTAAAGAGGTTCCAACACTGTAAAATAACAAGAAGTTAAATAACAAGAGGTTAGTAAATTTACAGACTCAACTTGCAAAATGTAAAGGAACATCGTGTATAACTGTAATATTGGCTTTTAGTTGTTGCATTGATTTTTTTTTTTGTTGTCAGTTTGATTCCATTTATACATTATTATAAATAATTAGATATATAGCAACAGAAAACTGTCCAGACATATGACTTATTTCTGTGATTCTTTTATGTCACTTTGATAGATACACATTTTATTAGACATCATTAATACAGAAGAACTCGTATCTGTCTTTCCTAGGTCAAATGAATTTTTGGGGATTATTGTAGTCGTACAAGCTTCTCGCTGTCTATGCTTTCCTCACTGTTTTGCACAATTAACACAGAAATGAGCTGATTCTACAATTCATTGGCTGCTCTACGCATACACCCATAATGATTTGCAGACATACTGTATGCAAAAACGTACAACCTTGTACAAATACAGAAATTTATTCATCCACGAAGAAACATGCACAGCCTGTCGGTTTTCTGTGTTGGTTAGCTGACTACAGAGAGATGGTCACAGCTCTGTGGCCTGGCCAGTCGAATGTCTGAATATGTACTGTAATTGTGTGTGTGTGTCTGAGCAGACAGTGTGCGACAGCACTTGCCAACCATCAAGTGTGTGCTTGGATTTGGATAGCTTCAAGTGTGGATGTGTGCTGGAGTGTTTTTGCAAGTCGTGCCTGCTCCTACACGTGAATATCCATGTGTGTGCATGCATTTGTGCGTGTGTATGTGGGTCTATAATAGCAGCCATTTAGCAGTGCTGTAGGTGCTGTAATAGCAACTCTGTACTAATACTGCTCTAATAGCTGGGCTGCCTTTGGGTTTGGGTCACATTCAGGCCACACATACACACACAGACACACACACACAAACTGAGCATAGATTGGCCTTTTCAAGCTTTGGTCAGACGCATATAGATATACATGCACATGGTTAGACTCATACACAAAACAAGTTGGCACACACTCTCTTGTCCTCAAGTAAGCAAGGACATACGTTCACATGTACCTACACACTTACACACTGCTGCATACACACTTTCTCTGTCGTTCTCACACACACACAGGCAAAACTCTGCCCACTGCAGTGTGCGGCCAGCCTCTGTGCTTTGTTGGCAGCGCTGTGTGCTTGTTCAACATGTCTTATTAATGACAGTAATGCAGGCCTGTTTCCTCTGCTGTGTCTGAGCGCCGGCGCTCTCATACTGGCCTCTTTGACACGTTATACCCGGGCGTGGGCATGTGAAATTACACGTGCACAGTTGCTATAATGGCACAACCTGGCTCTCATTTTCAGTATGCACCATTTTTCTTATTATTGATGATACAGTGCTGTGTCAGGCTGTCTGAGTGTGTGTTCTTTTGACCCTCTTTCTGCTCTTCATGGTGGGAAATAACCACCAGAGACCTGACAAATCTGTTAAGTTTGTCTGGGAGGAAGGCCCACTCCTCCTGGATCCAGCTGTTCTTGGAGTCCTGGTCTGTCTGTAGAAGAACAATGGCTGGTAAAACATAAAACTGGCAGATGTTTGTGCCCAGTTTTGATTTACTGCTCACAACAGATTTATTTCAGGGAGTTTTGGATGCAGTGCAAATTTTGAGAACACTGTGATTCTTTATTTTATGTTTCTGTATTTTTGCACTGACTCAAATAAACCCATTTACTGTTGCTTAGAATTTCATTTCTATTCATGAATACAAATTGTATCAGCTGAACTGAACTATTTTATCCCTAAATAAAGACAACATGCAACTCCCCCATGACAAAACAGAGCAAACTGATATTAAATGAAAAAATTGTAATCAAGAATTTACAAAATACATTGTTTAAATTTAGGATCAATGACTGTAATCAAATACCTGAACTTACTAAGAATTGGCTTTTGCTTTTAATTTGTGCTGTCAGTTGATGAAAAAATTAATCACTTAATCACAGTCATAGGTTGTGATTCATCTTGATTAATTGCAATTTTGATATTACTTTAAAATTGCTAATGTTGTTTTGCTGAGTACTAGCCCTGGATGCACCCCACCAGTGTTATTTGGGCATCATGGCTGGTTAAACCAGTTTTTGCACCAGCATCTTACCTTCAAACTCGTTGTGCTCCAGTGTAATGACAATTCATCACTGTAATATGTGCACACATCTTTGGTTTTACCCAAACATGTGGAGGCCTGGGTGATATCTCGTCAGTCATTATATTCTCCACCTTAGGTTTAATTTTCTATTTAAAGAATGTGAGTAATATCAAAAACATGTGACATGGTATCATACCCATGCAGCACATTCCTCATGATCTTTCATGAGCTGAACACCATGTGTCTGGCCTACTATGAATACTTTATTTGTGTTTTGAATAGATTTCTTTTCTACGAGTGAGTGATGATTGTAGTGACCTATAAACCTAACTGGGATAAGATATAGCTGGATAGAAGGATGGATTACTTTCCTTTTTAGCACAAGCACATGGTGCAGTGGACACTAATGCTTGACGTACACACTGCAGCATTTGCTCTTGGCTCATTATCAAACATTGTGTTACACACACCTGCACTGACCGAGAATATTGACACTGTGAGAGACCAGGGCCACCCTGAACTCGCATACACATTTTTACACAGAATGTGTGTGTCAGGCTTGTGTCTGCCTAAATCCTTTGTGATAGTTGTTGAGTGTTTGTGTGTGGGTGTTGCGCATTAGGTGGCTGTCTCCCTGACCTCTAGTTGATGGCAGTGTGAGTTTTAATAGCGCATTGAGGCCTAATTATAGTTCTCTGGTCATACAGCCCCACTGCTTTATGGCTCTGTGTGTTGCTGTGTGTGCTAGAGCTTAGGCAGTCCGACATCTGGCTTTTCCTAACAAACACATACTGTTGTACACATTCATACCCAGAGCCAGGTGTGTGCCTGTGTGTGCCGAGGTGTTAATGGAGATATCAGATTCAGCCAGAGAGAGAAACACACCTCTCAGCACAACACAACATCATGGCTGAAATAAAACAGAAGCAACGAACATTGTTCAGGTTCGCTGGTACAGCGCTAGTATTTAACATTTGACAGAGCAGAGTCAGACTGGTAATGAAGTAGATTGTATAACTCCAAAAATGCAATGTGGGTTTGTGACAGTGAGACTTCATAAAGTTCATGTGTGCTGTCTGATCTTCTAAGGGACAAAAATATATACTGTGTATCTGCTTCATGTGGCGGGGCTAAAAGCCTGCCTGTCACAGATGGACGAGCCTTGATTAATTGTATCAGTGGGGGGAGCAAAATTTCAGACAGTCACTTCTTGAAAATGTTCATGGTATTGCACTTGGTTGTTCACACAAAACGTGATGGAAGCAGTTGTGCAGAGAATGAAAAATGAGAACTTAGGTGAGAAGCTCAAACCTTCCTACTTCCAAACTTCCACACCTGGCTGATCACCGCACGGGGTAGACACGGTTGATTACATTCAACCAACATAGATTCAAACTGAACTACTACTACTGTTTTTTTTGCCTCCATCTCAGATGATTTTTATTTACTGGTAAATATGATGTTTAAAGTTCTGCATAATAGAGGAAATAGAGGAAAACCAGTGACGTTTTCTCTGTTAATATGGGATTTAATAAGTTAATCATCTTTCTCCCTCAGGTCACCACTCACTGTGCATCCAGTCGATGGATGGGATGCTGATGTTCTTCGAGCAGGACAGCTACTCCTTCGGCAGGTTCCTTCCTGGTTTTCTCCTGCCTGGCCCGCTGGTCTACAACTCCAGAACAGACAGTTTTCTCACTGTGTCGTCAGCACGCCAGCTGGAGAGCTACAAGTAGGTTTTTAGATAAAGTGACCCTAAATATCCACGTAACTGGATATAATATTCTCTAGATCTGTTGGAAACACAGACGCAAGTTAAATAAAAGCTTGATGACCCTGTTGAAAACGTAAAGAAGTACATTACTTAAGTACCAATTTGTGGAATTTCTACTTTACGTGAATATTTCCATTTGGTTACCAACAGGCTAACTTAACATTAGCTCAGAGAGCTAATATTAGCAGATAAGCTAGTGAACTGCATCAGCTAATACTATAATCTTGTATAATGTGATATTAATGGACGTACATTTATCAGAACAATATTAATAGTCTAATAACAATAATACCTACACCTACAGGTGCCGTTGCCACCTACTGAACTGGATTGTGTATGTTTTATGTTTTTAAAAAGCTATTTGACCATATTATTGTTTGTTCCCCATCTGAAACAGAAACATATGCAAAATTTAATGCTCTTAAATACTAATTATTAGTAACAGTAACACTAGTGTAACGGTTCTGAAACCAAGACCAACACAGTGATGCCCGTGTCTATGGTTTTGTGTTACAGTGATATTTCTTGTTGTTGCCTTTGTGTCCAGAGCCAATATATCAGCTGCTGTTCACTGCACTGCATTCAAGGACAGTGCAGAGTGTTGGTCATCCATGTTTCAAGAGGCTGCAGCCTCCCAATAAAAAAACTAAACAAAAGCCATGGCATGGAGCTCAAGTTTTCTTCTAAAATGTGAAAGTTAATTATTTTACTAAACTGTAGCTGCAATGTAAGCATTTATTTCAAATATTGTTTGATCGTTAGTTAACAAATGTCACTATTCTGAAGGCAACAGCAACAATAAAATTATCTGACTTTTGACTTAATAATCACCTTATGGTTGTTGATGAGCAGCCCTGACTAAAGCTCCACTATCTAAAAGGGGTCTGCTCTCAGTCTCAGCTGGATGGACCAAAGCAGACACATGCTCACAGTTTAACTGGAAAGTACCTCACATTGAATAGTAGGCATAGAGGGCCTTTAGAAGTTTCACAGACTGTGTGGGTGTATGGTATGTACAGTATGTGTGTAGGTTTTTCTCCCAGCTGTTTGTTATCTGGATGTCTTCTCTTCTTCTCAAGTATCAAGAGATTCTCCAGACTGGATATCACTGTGGAAATTCTGACTTCACTGCTCACCCTGGTCACACTCACTTGCCCCCACAGTGCACACACTGTAGTAAATTACACAGAATACACTACCTTTACATAAATGACAAGCTACATTACTAATAGCAACAAATTTGTTATTTCCCGGACAGTGTGTAATGTATATTCCTTAAAATAACATGTTTATTTAATATTTGGACGCTACTACTCCTTTACATTCTCTTTTCACTTTGTGATAAATAGAGGCTTCGTAATGTAATTAAAATGACAATTAGCATTAGATATTTCATCATGGTTATGAAAAAAGACAATAAGGTGTTAAAATTAAGGAATGGCCCCATGTTGAAGTGTCCTAGGACTGGGCACTGTGCACTCTCTGTGCCGGTCCCAAGTACCGTTGCATCAGCCAGGTCCTATGCTGTGATGTGGATACCATGACTATGGGATAAGCTGAAAGAAAAAGAAAATTCCCTCAGCATCATTTAAATGATGAACAAGGGTTACTCAACTGTCTCATCACGTATCACTGCCTGTCAGTCTGACATCCCCACTTGGATGAGGGAAAGACATCTTCAGTTCAAACTCTTCAAGACAGAACTTTTAGTCTTCTCAGCTAGACCTTTAACACAACACAACATAAGCATTAGCATTGGGTCTTCAGTACCTTTCTGAATATACAACCCAATTCATTGTGCACTCGCTGGTCATATCCCATCTCGATTACTCCCTCTGTTAATGGGGTTACTGGCATGTGCAATCAAACACCCCCACATGATCCAAAACGCAGCAGTACGTCTTTTTTTTTAATCAGCTAAAAAAGACATGTCACACCACTCCTCAGATCTCTGCACTGGCTTCCTGTAGCCATCCGCATCAAGTTCAAAGCTCTGACTCTTGCCAACAGAGTGGTCAACTCAACTGCACCTGTCTACCTCAACTCCTTAATTCGGGTCTACAATCCCTGCCGCACACTGAGCTCTGCCAACGAATGGTGTCTGGTGGTCCTATCACCAAACACAAATTCTCAAACTAAGCTCTTCAGCTCTGTGGTCCCACGATGTTGGAATGAGCTACAGAACTCCTCACTCGAGGAACAGCCTCACTCCCAATATAAAAAAATAAAATGTAAAAAACTTCCACAACTTCCTATGCACTTAAATACACTACAAAAAAATGCACTTACCTCAAAAATAAATGAATAAATTACCTTTTTACTTACTTCTTCTGATGGCGCTCTGCTTTGATGTTTTCTCCTTGACTTAGATTTTTATTTGTCTTGTACGTCATTTGTAAGTCGCTTTGAATAAGAGCGTCTGCCAAATGCCAAAATGTAAATGAACATGACACCTTTAATTCAATAATATATAAATTGATGCGAAATGACTGATTATTCATGGAGATTGTTAATCTTTGGTACTTCCAGTAGTGAAGTCAGTGTTTTCGTAGTGACATCTAGTCTGGAGAATCTCAAGCGATAACGATCGAAAAAGTTGCAGACAAATTTAATTGTCGACCAGCTGGTGATGTCATTGCAGATGTTTTTGAAAATTTTAAAGGACTACAACCAATAATTCTTTTGTCTTTAGTTCTGACTATGTCTTCCAGTCAATATTGGCTGATAAACACAGAGCTGTGGGAAGATATTTCTTAGAACATTCTTCACTACAAGCTCTCAGGTTTATTGACTGTTATAGTTATGTATTCTGTATTGGGTGATGGGGTCAGGCCTTTATTGACTCTTCTGCATTTAATGTCAAATGACTGGTCAAACTGTTCTGCCTCACTGAGTTTATTTAGATTGTTGGACCTTCTCCTGCTCTGATGAATGAGAGCTTGATTTGGTTCTGTGTGTGAGTAAGTGTGTGTGTGTGTGTGTGTGTGTGTGTGTGTGTGTGTGTGTGTGTGTGTGTGTGTGTGTGTGTTAGCATCAGCTTTGAGATTTAGTTTGTGTTTATCCATTATACTGAGAGCATATGCATGTAGTAGAGTGTTTATAGTTAGTTTCTGTATGTATATATGTATGTACAGTGTGTATGCATTTGCCCGTATGATGTTTGTTTGTGGAGTTTTTCAGAGAGATCCACTTTCATATAAATGAGGCGTCTGTTTCCTCAACCTCAGTGTCTTAAACTCTGCATGATAACTGATACCACCTATAAACAGACACATTCCTTGCACACACAGCCCTACAAAGAAACGTGTAAGAGAGCACACCATGTTCACCGCAAACACTTAAATGGCATACGCACACACACAAAAATGTTCCCAAGTGTATGTCACTGCTAGTTATGTGTATGTGTTGTTCTCTGTCCTCGTGTGTTAGACATGCAGGCGAATAATCAGATTTTTGCGGTTTTTCAAATTTTCTCTCCTACACACAAGCCTTTTTGTGAATTTTTTTTACCCTCTTTCGTAATCCCTAAATCAAACACAGCCAACTGATGGAGCTGAACACACACATGCATGTACAGTTTGAATTCATTCATGCTACCTCATCGTCTAAGGGGTGGGAGGGCAGCAATTGAAAAACAGAACCAAAGAACACAGTTATTTTATGTTATTTTTGTAGTATTATTAAGCTCAATTTAATCCTTTCAATCATGCAGGAGTTGGCCTGTCGATCCGTTCAGTGTCGCTCTAAAAGCTTAAAGCCATGACATGTTTAATGTATTTTGAAATCCATTTTATTCCCTGGGAAATGGTCACAGTGTAATGAAAAGGTTTCTTTACTGGCAGTCGTCCATGAGGCAGCTCATTAGTCTGCTACTCTTCAAAAGCTGAAATCTTGTGTATTGCATTGAAAAAGTTTAAAACACCCCATTTGCTGGTTTATACACAGTTTCACTTTTACAGTATAAAAACATTTTGTAATTGGCTGTATCCAGGTAGAAAAAAGAAAAGTGCTTTAGACAGTGGAATGCGCAAGCAATTTTTTCCCCGGCTAAAAGTAAAAAATAAATAAATAAATAAAAAATAAACACACATCAAGCTGCAGAGAAGTGACAGTGTTTACATTTATTATTAGAATTATTATAAATTTTAATTCTCAATTCTCACAGATGAGGTAATGTTCATTATCTTAATTTAACGTGTTAACAAGCAAGCAAGCATTTGCTTATTAACACTAGACTTAAAGCACAGTTGAGGCTGATTAAGATGTTGAAACTGATGTATCGCCAAAGGTAATTACACTTCATCCCAAGAAGCCATGAATGTCTGCACGAAATTTCGTGCCAATCCCTCCAGTAGTTTTACACAACAGCCAAAAATATCAATCCGCTGGTGGCACTAGATCATAACTCAGGAAATCACCAGGGTCACAAGGATTCGTCATCTGTGGACATTAATGTCATGGGAAAATTCATTGCAATATATCCAGTGGCTTCAGAGCTATATCCAAAGATAAGTACACATAATGAAAACTATTGATTTTTAAATTTATGGTTGATGTGCATTTTTGGCCCAGGGTGCAGTGCACAGATGAGAAGCCTCTCCCAGTGATGAGAGAACTCAGGAAAGATATTAAAATTATATTGAGATTCCTGGCATTTTGATACTTTTTTATTCGGTTGTTGTCATTTTAAAATCAAAGTTTTGTTTGGTGTCTGTCGGCGCACATATTATAAGCACTTAATTAACATACACAACCGTTCATTTATTAAGTGGTCAAGGATTAAACATGGCAAACTTATAAATCTGAAACGGGTAAATGCTTTTCTGTGGTTTCTGCTCTTCTGATTCATTTTCTGATGTCATTTATTTTCACATGAAACTTCTAAACAACAAAGGAGAGAGAAGGAGAAATCAACGTTCTAAATTAAAGATGGCTGATATTAGTCACTAATGATGCCAGTAATGTGTCAGCCATATTAGATTATGGCTGCTAGGGTTTAGGATGGATTTCATACCTGACAGCTTTGATTAACAGTGGGTTTGTGGTCCAAATATGCAACACTGTGGGAGAAAAATGAGTGGATAAATCATCAGTTATTTAGTGTTTGGTCTGCGGTTTGGCGTTGGGTCCTGGTTTGAAGCTCTCTGTTCATCCAGGTGTTAGAGGAGAAGGATAGATTCCCGCCAAGCTGCTTTGACTGCCAGCCTCTTACTGGAAAGCTTGTAATGCTGAAGATGCCAAAATCAACTGAACACAGATCGGTCTAGCCACTTCGTTCTCAGAGAGCTGCCAGCAGCTCACTGATTAAAACTGATAGGCCACAGTTCCGGGGAACAGCAAGTCAGCAGCGTTTGATTGACTGAACAGAAACTGTAAAGTGGAGAGAGAATACTACGTGCTAGGTGTAGATTTTGTTGATTTTCAACACGTTTCACAGTGTTCAGCTTAATTTAAATGTGAACAAATGACACACTTGGGTTTCTGACCTGGTCGAAAACCAGGTAAACAGAGATTCTCTGTCATCAGAAATGCTGATGTTGTTTTTGTCGTCTTGCACTTGTGGTTAATGAGGTAAAATTTGTAACCAGTAAGGCAGAAAGTCGACAGGACTTGAGTTTTTAAGACTAGGAGGCATCCTACATGAGAAATGCACCCTAAAGTATTAACTAAATACATTGAAATGCATTGTTAAAGTCATACTTTTGAGTAAGGCGGTCAGTTCTACGTAAAAAAACAAAAAAAAGTGTCTGATTTGAATGTCAGTAAGTTTACATGCCTGAAACATGTTTGCAGCTCAGAATGCGACTTAAAACTTTAACAGTACAGAAACAGATGATAAACAGCACTCTGACACTTTTTTAACTTAAATTTGCATGTGATGCACAAACATTTTTACCTTATTTATCTCTCTCATTCGCAGATATGAGACTCTGGCTGTGGCTACAGAGGCAGAAAGTCGACAGGATCCTGATCTGCCTCTCAAGACTGGAGGCAAGAGACTGACTGTGAGTTATAAACACATGGCCAGCCAAAGACACACTTACAGCTGACAATATGGAAAGGTTCTGTTGTTGTATGACATACTGTATGGAGGATGGAGTTTCATCCAGAAGCCCAGATTTTTTTTTTTTTATATTTTGTTTTTTCAAAAATGTGAACCGCTTTAGCCACGTCACACTGCACATCTTAATGCTTAATTCAGATTTTTTGCTCAGATCTGATATTTTTTTTGTGTCTGTTCGTCGTGGAAGCCGAAAAACTTCTAGGCAAGTGATAATGAAAAAGAGCACAAAACTTCCAACAATTAACTTTTCTTCAGCGATGGCTGCCACGTCTGTACAGAGATGTGTGAGAATGCATTGAAGCCAAGAGTTATGGGACCGTGACGTGAGCGGCTTCACAGAAGCAGATTTCATCCACAATTTCAGGATGTCAACACCTTTGATTGCATCTGACAGCTCCTCTCCACAAGACTCTCATGCCAAGACACTGATCTCAGACGAAAAAAGTCGAATGAAATGCGACCTGACCGTTCAGACTGAGGTCGCATTAGAAAAAACAGATGCATATCCTATTGAGTACCACATATGAAAGTGGCCCAGGTCGGATTCGAAAAAAATCTGATTTCATTTCATTTGTGCTGTTTAGACTGCCACAAAAACAGATCTAAAAAAAAAAATCTGATTTCGGCAACGTTTGCCTGCAGTGTGAACGTAGCCTTGAACAAACAGTTCTAGAAAACATCCAGCAATGCTAACATGAACAAACAATTGAAGGCTTATGGTAGAGTGTTTTAAAGTAAGACCACTAACAGGTTTGCCTTGTGTCACCTGTTCACCTGTTACTGCTTTTTGCTGTGATATATACATATTTGATTTTCAATGGTACTGGCTTAAATCTGATCAGGTGAACTATGTTGTATGTGCGTAAGAGGTAAAAATGTCCTCCTGCTTGTTTAAAAGTTTTTTTGTTTTTCTGCGCAATGTATTGAATTTAAATTGAAGCATGTAAAAAAGTGGTGGATTTCATAGACTGAATAAACATTTTATAAAGTGTATACAGATGCATGTGGAATAGTTCATTAATGTTATTTTGAACAGAGCAGGAAAATTTAGGGTCATGGGATGTAACTTTGTGTGTTCTCTTCCAGCCTGACTGGACATTTGTCCTAGGAGAACAGGCCCTGGACCTCTCTGTACCTTCCTTCTCCCATTCCACTTCATCCATTTTTATCCTGGGTGAGAGGAACCTCTACTGTGTTCGTGACAATGGCCAGATCCGCTTCATGAAGAAGCTGGAGTATAACCCCAGCTGCTTTTTACCCTACACTTCAGGTAACCGGGGCACCAACCTATAGCACCAGTCTTAAGCTGCGCAAAAACCTGAGCTGAACCTTAAATATAAAGATATATTTCACCTTTACAGGTACTTACTTAGCCATGTCCTGTAGGACTTGTTCAGCTAATACAGATTGGCTGCATAGTAACAGATCTGGCATCAAGGTGTACTCACTTAGTTGAATCAGATGTGTAAGAAAAATTATTGAACAGAAACCTATACGATACAGAGTAATGGAAAGAGGTTGGACGCATTGGTTGTTCTAGACACATGGTCATTTACATGTTTCACACTTTTCCTTTTGCGTTGGCAGCTAATCAGGAATTGTCAGAGGTAAAATTGAAAACAGAAATGGCAAGAAAGCTGTTGTCATTCTGGAACAGTTTGGTTACATGATGTTGACTTGGAGAGAACTGAGCGTGACATGTGTAAGGTTAGTGTCACATTTAGCCTTTACAGTATTGGTAAAGCTCCGATGTGTTCAACCACGAGTAAAATACAAAGCAGCAGCTCAAAAATTACCATGTTTCACTGCACCTGCCACAACCAAATGTCTGAACATAAGTGAACAAAACAGACAAAAACTAAGCATTCTGTGCAGAGTCCCAGTGCCACATGTCTGGCTCTACAGGAAGCTGCTTTTGGCAGAACATGGCGGAATAACTGGAGCTCGGCTACACACATTCAAACAAAAGCAGAGCACCATAGTGCATAAACACAAATAGCAAGATAAATGGATAACATAATAAATGGTGATTTACATTTTTGATATCAGCATGAATAGATGTAAAATTGTGAAGCAGCAAAGACAAAACTAAGTGGGAAATAAATCACTTGTAATAAATTATATGCGTTGTTTTTATTTGAGATACTGAGTCAGGTAGTTTGACCCAAAGTGTTAAAACTCCTAGTAGTTCAATAGATAAGATATACCACCTAACACAGTCTTGTTTGAAGAGGGAGAGAAAGGTCTTGGGAATTCAGAATCCACTGCCACTACTAAAAGATTAAAAACATATTATACATCACAGTGTTGAAGAATTAACTCAATGGACAATACAGTACAGTCTAATTGTCATAAGTTACTAGTGGTGCAGTTGTATCATTTAGCAGGTTGATTGTGGTCATTAAGAATAAGAGACATGATAACAAACACAAAATTGTGCACTCACATAAAAAATACAATGTAAAAGGAGAAGAATTGTATAACTTTTCTCATGCTGTTGTTACTGGCTGCAGCCAGATTCTTATCATCACAAGCAACACTAATTATCCAGATATGGTCGGACATCCAGAACAGTACTTAAACACAGCAAATCAAGTGTTCAGTATACAGTATAACCTCGTTGAGCATGGCACAATGAATAACCTTTTTATTTTTCGTGTCTGTTTCAGTTTATACAACAATGATACCAAAGAACAGCTTTTTTGTTGAGAGGATTACACAGAGAGCAGATGGAGGGATGTGAAGGACAAAGAATTCAGAGGGGAGGATTGATGGAGCGATTGCATGAACAGCCAAGAGCTTTCTATTGATATCTGGTTTCAATTTTAGAATTAAAATATCTCGGCTTTCAAAGTGCCCTCAACTATCTGTTCCAGACATTATTTAGATTATTTAAATTACTCTTGGAAAGCGGCTATAAATTTTATGTGTGATGTGCCAGTGCAACAAAAGCTGCTTTTATTGGGACATGACTCCTGTCAACAGTCAAAACCACCGAAAATAAAAATCCCACATGGTGAGAAGATACAGTAGACCCTCTCCTGGGATTGCAGTCTTCTGTGTCCATGCCTCAGCTTATTGTCAAAAGGCTGACATTTAGTGACAACGTGATGGTCAGAGCTGCCACCCACCATTCAGTAACAGTTTCTTTATACTGCAGTGCCAAATAACTAAATAAGTGGATCTCTACAGTAAGAGTGTAGTGCAGAGGAGTAAGATAGACAACAGTGGTCTCTTGAGTGGTTCCTAATGCTTTCCTTCTGGCCTTCTGCCGCACAGCTGCCTCTGCTGGACCACTGCCCTCACTCTATCTGCTTCCCTCGGTCTGTCTATTCCTGCCTTTCTTACTGGGACTTGGTTTTTCTTCGAATCTGTCACTCAGTGCATCAGAGCTTATTTTAAAAAAGAATTCTATTGTCAAATTGTATCCAAAATGAGTAAATGTAGTAGTACAAATCACTCAAAGGGCAGGAAACATATCCATAAGACTGAGATGTAAGTTCTTGCTCTGTTGAATAATTTTATATTTATGTTATGTATGTATGCTTTTTTCACATTTGTTAGATAGGATGGTGTAAGGAGGAAGTAACGAGTAAAGAAAAAGCAGAGAGCAAGGGAACTTGGGGAAGAAAAGCACATACTGATGTTTTAGAGATGCTTGTCTTAAACACAAAGGCAAAATGTAGATTGGATCAGTATAATTAGGTTGCAAATATTATACTGATGCATAGATAGAAGGTGTGTGTTTGCTTTGATGTGGCACCAGCACACACTCTGTCATTTTGACCCCGGCACTCTCCTGTCCTGCTGGCTGCTGTTACAATATTATAACTTGTGTATTCAACTGTGTGAGCGTGGCATGTTTTCGCTGCGTTGGCCGTCATCTCAGATCTCTCTAGGTGGTAACTGCTCCGTTGGTGGTATTGACCGGACATTTGTGTGTGAGTGTGTGTGTGAGAAACATGAGAGGTAAAACATAAGTAGTATTTATATTTAATGTTTCTAACCACAAGTCACAGGAGAAAGTGTATATGTAACTTTAGTTATATATACTTAGAAAATCTGACCTTGGCCTAAATGACAAAATTCTATATACAAACCAGATGGGAGATGTAAAGCGAGGACTTTCCTTTACACTAGAGTACAAGTTGAACTCAACTTAGAGGTCAGTGCCTACCACCACAGGAATTTGTTATTTCTGCGCTCTGTGGTTGTTGGATTTGTGAATATGCACCACTGTTTTCCAAAACCAGAAATCACAAAACCCTTGAATTTGCGCTGCTACAAAACTGAGGCTGGGTTTCTAACCATAAATCACTACATTGAATTATCACAGCAAATTAAGATTTTCGCTGTAGTGCGCCGTGTGTGGCAGATGTTAAACCTCATTTGAGTGTCTGAACTCACACAGGAATTTTTTTATGTTTTATGACCTTAAATTATTTCATGATGGTAAATAACTGTGAGGACTGGTAATGGAATAAAAACAAAATACACAGAACCAAAGGGGGAAAAAACTATTTACATGACTCAAATTTAAGAAAATATCACAATGTGGTCATTATTTATTATAATACATGTCATACATACATCATACATATGTACATACTATATACATGTGCAAAAGTTGTATCTAGGAAAGACAATGAACAAAGTTAAAAATGCAAAAAAAAAAAAAGTTTTTTTCCTTTTTTTGTAAAAAGTTTTCTGAAGCACACAAACACTATGGTAGTCCATATAAACTGCTGCCCTGTTAGGAAAACGTACTTATTCCAATATTTTTCCATTTAATAGATAAGCCTTACTGAGGTCAAGATGTCTTATACAAGAGAGAAAAAGTGAAGAAGGACCAGGCTTCAGTTAGATGATTATTATAGATAGGATTAACTCTAAGAAGAACGAAATGTGTTAAATGTTGTTAGAGAATTGTAATTGTTCAATAACCATGTTTTTTTTTTTTTTTTGTTGTTCTGGTCTGGGCTTTCTTAGTCATGGATGGCACGACCAACTTGTTGCTCACTAACC
>OMLM01002812.1:1522-20053 GCA_900302695.1 Helostoma temminkii
GCAGTAATGCGGTCAGTATACCGGTCCGTCGTGGTGAAAAAGGAGCTGAGCCGAAAGGCAAAGCTCTCGATTTACCGGTCAGTCTACGTTCCTATCCTCACCTATGGTCATGAGCTTTGGGTTATGACCGAAAGCTCGGCTGCTTGTACCTTGCGGATACAAGCAGCCGAAATGAGTTTCCTCCGCAGAGTGGGTGGGCGCAGCCTTAGAGATAGGGTGAGGAGCTCTGTCACCCGGGAGGAGCTCGGAGTAGAGCCGCTTCTCCTGTTCCTGCTCCTGCTCCGGGCCAGTTGAGGTGGCTTGGGCATCTGTTTCGGATGCCTCCAGGACGCCTCGCAGGGGAGGTTTTCCGGACATGTCCCACCGGGCGGAGGCCCCGGGGAAGACCCAGGACACGTTGGAGGGACTATGTCTCTCGGCTGGCCTGGAAACGCCTCGGTGTTCCCCCGGAAGAGCTGGAGGAGGTGTCTAGGGAGAGGGAAGTCTGGGCATCTCTGCTTAAGCTGCTCCCCCCGCGACCCGGCCCCGGATAAGCGGAAGATGATGAGATGAGATGAGAGATTGAATTATGTTTTTTATTTTGCTTATCATCATTGTTATGACTGGGTTGTAAAAATAATCCACAGGTAAGGTCCAAGACGAGTACAGTAACAGTTTTAGGTTGATTGAGCCTATAAGCTGTCAAATAAGTGTATTCTTAGGAATCAGCCATCTCACTTGTAGCTCATCTTTTTTTGCTTATAATATGAAGAAAAATGTTAAGAGGACCGTCAGCTATTTTCATGGACTGTCTTTCATGCAAGTAATCAGGGAGCATGTGCACTTAAAGCTCCGATATGCAACTTAAGCTGGTATGAGACTGAAACTGAATCCACTCAGCTCTGTCCAGACCTGTTCAGGTGACTCTGAACCAGCTCTTAGTTATGCTGCCAGACCTTTCTCTCCCTGTTCCACAGTGATCTTCAACTCTCTGCACAGCCCTTCAGCTACTACATTACCAAATTACAATAAATGAGAAGCTGCAAAGCTTACTAAGCAGAAATCACAGAAATTCTCTGACTGGTTATAAGGCAAAGATTCACTTGATTAACTTGAACATCTTGAACTGAAGTGAACATCTCACCACTGGTGGCAGGGTTGTTCTGTGAGTTTGACTTCATGAGAGGTGTCAACAGCACCCCTGCAAAATAAGATATTTCTACAAAAACTATAACGAAGTAACTTCCTGCAGCTTTAAAGAAACTGGTAACTGTAAATCTGTATAAACATGCAGCTAATGACTAAAATAATTTCTCGTCTACTACTGGATTGTTTTGGAAGCCAGGCTCTGAGATTTTAACATTTTCAGCAATAGTTTGGTGAAGTGTATTTGTATGCGTGTTGTTCAAGGCAAACAGCATAACGAGCAGCACAAATCTAGGTTTCTCTTTTACATGACAGTTTAGAAATTGTGTTGCTTGACTGTAGCTGACTGTAAATGGTGTATATCATTGCATAAAAATGAAAGTAAAACTGCATTTGACTACTGTATAGAAACATCTAAAAAATCAAACCTGTAAACTGCTGGAGGAGGCATTAAACTTAGTTTTCCATACAAGTTGTTAATACGCAATGACTACTGCGGGTCTTCAAGAACTCTTAACAGTTCTCATGCAGCTGATACACAGGAAGCTCATCTCATGTTGACATCACACTGCTGCTGTATTGACAATTAATAATATTCAGAGTTTGTAGTTTTCTGTGAGGTGGAGTTGCTCTTTCATTGTCCAAAAGGAGAAGTAGTTTTAGGTTCTCAGAAGACAATAAATAAATATTTTTAAACTGTGAGCCATTTTGGTGGCTTACAAAATTATACTTTGTGCTATCTTTGTTTAATTCTGTACAGTATGCCATTATGTGCATCATGGTTTCCATTTTTGCTTCCTGCCTTTTCCTATTTCTTGTGCAGTTTGCCGTTTTGTCTACCTACCTGCCTTCTCAGCCCAGACCTTTACCCTTACAATGTAAGGCTCCAGACCGTACAGACAATACAAGTATGTATTGTTAAACTCTAGTTATCTGTGGAAAATTCAACAAATCCCCCTTGAGCAAGCACAAGGCAACAGTGGCAAAGGAAAAACTCCCATCTGCCCTGTGTGAGTGGAAAGAAAGAGAGAAAAGTACAACAGACACAAAACAAGAAGAAGAAGAAGCAGCAACAAAACACAGGTTGGATGGGCCAGCAACTGCACACCAGGAACATACAGCTCCAAGGCTGAGAATGCCTGCAGAATGAGTATAAGTAGATGGAGAGAATAAGATAGCAGCTCAGGGTGCCAATGAACGTCCCCCAGGAGTCTAAATATATGGCAGCATAACTAAGAGCTGGTTCAGAGTCACCTGAACAGGTCTGGACAGAGCTGAGTGGATTGGGTTTCAGTCTCATGCCAGCGTAAGTTGCATATTGTAGCTTTAAGTGCATATGAATTGTTCTCAGATTACCTGAGTAATCTGGTTAGTTGAGTGCATGTAACATGCAACACAGTCAATGAAAATAGTTAATCCTCTTTCTCACACTGTCTGTTAAGTGATCCCTGAGCTCTTCCTGTTTCAGGAAGCTTCAGTAAAACAAGAAACAGGAAGAGCTACATTAAAAAAAAAGAGCAGTCTGGTAATAAACCCTTCTTACAGAGTAGTGCTGATTTAGCTATGATAATTTTAGTTTTCGCTGATGCTGAATTCTAATGTGTAGTTCTGACAGATTCCAACACATTTACAAAAATGAGGATCAGTTAAATAACACACATTATACAATAAAATAAAAATAAAACACTTCTCACCAAGGTCACAAACAGCACTATTGGTGTGGTCCACCTGAGCTCTGCTGTGACTGTTCTCCCCAGCTTGACTGATGTATTATACTGTTGGTTGACCTAATCTCATGTTATCTCTGGTTTTATAAATTTCAGAATTAAGGAACAGGTATCAGGGAATGTTTAGCATAATTTCCTACAAAAATATTTTATTCATTGGTTATCAGAATTTTTGTAAATTACATTGAGGATGAAGCAACTGCTCCTTCAGTAAAAGTTTCAGACATGACCTTTCTTTTTTTGTTTCAACAAGTGTTGGCTGTAGAATATTCGGTAGTTTCACAAGAGATTCTTCAACTTTTTATGTCATTGACATCTTTTCCACCTAACTTAATATAACACTTGATTAAACTGTACATTGACATTTTATTCACATTTTTAACATCAGTATGAATCATATAAATTTTAAGTTTATTGGTAAATTTATTTGGTTTTCATTAGATGTTTAGTTTGGTTTCATTTTTTGAGTTGATCTCCCCCAGGCAATTAGTTATACACAGTTAAATGTATAACTTTAAATGGTCCAAATAGTAAAGGAGTCAGTAGAATTCAAATTTAAGTGCCATTAAATTTTTTTTAAAAAAGGCCTCGACAACGTAGGAAAAACAATAATGACTAAATGCAAAAGATATAGCACACCAACAAATCAGTTCATCCTTACATTCAAAACTATACAATGAGCCCATTTTAAAGTTCTTTATTAAGTTTTCTTAAATCAACGTCTGATACTTGAAGCAAGAATAATGAACAAAAAACGCTGAGCAGACCTCCACAACTGGTTTGTTTTGTATGCTTTTCTTGATATTCATACGCCCTCCAATATAACAGAGGTTCTGCTTTTTTCCCATGATGCATTATGGCAAGGTGCAGGGAACATAGACAAGGGGGAAACATTTAAAACCCACCTCCCATACAAATACCCTCTTTAGCACAGCCACAGAACAAAACTTAAAAAAAAAAAAGAAAAAGAAAAAATTACAGAAAATATGGTCATGTTATTTACACAGCTTTCACTCATCTAGACCATAATTACAAACATACATCTATCTTTCAACTGCACATTTCTCCAACCTACAGTGTCCTTTTGGATTGCTATTCACTACTACTCTTCAAAACGCAGCTACCAAGAATCCATAGAGCGGCAGTCTGATATGCAAGGTAGGCCAGCATCATCTGTGTCAGACCCAAGTCACTAATATTCTAAGTCTCGCTGTTCAAATTGTATTTTCAAGCCACGATGACTCCAAAGAGTTTGTTCAGACAAAGCCTCGGTTTGACATCATCATTAAAGAGTTTCTTCTTTATACCCGTACCGAGATCAAAAAAGTGTGAGGGGCACAATACTTCTTTAACAGACCTCATCCAGTTCATGCTGCCTGATGGATTGAGGGATGTGCTGGCAGGACTTTTTGAGGTCATCCAGGTGGCCAACATACAGTACTTTAAGAGCAGGGTCCTTGAGCATAGCATTTGCACTAACTACAGCACCTTAAAGTGGTTTTATCTGGGCACCTATGAACTCTTCCATTTACTATACAAATCTACTCGCATAACAGTCTCCTAAAAACACTTTCCGGGTCACCTCTATGGCACTTTCAGGTCTTTACAGTGGTAACAATTATTGAAGGCAAACAACAGACTGAACCATTACCCGTCTCAGCTTCCCACTGGGAAACAAATCCAAAACATCAAGAAAATGCAGCCTTTTGTTGTAACAAAACAGCTTGCACTGGTCAAATCAATGGTTCCTAGTTTTATACTGATTTGGGGCGTCTGAGAAATAACCATTAAAAAAAAACAACAAGTGGAAGTGCTAAGAGGGATATAAGCACAGCTGGAACAAGAAACAGGCTAAAATTAACAGTGAAGTAACAATCCAATCACCCAATAATCAATTTATCCAAGATACAGGCAAGTCTTGGATGTCCATTTCAAAATACCCTCAAATAAGAAAGCAGGGACATCCATAGTGAGAGGTACCCAAAAGGCCAATGACATGAGGCACATATTCATACACAATCTAGGCCTTTAAGGTCAATCATGAGCAGTTTCTATAGCAATCTCCAGTTTTATCACCAGATGGTTTTTTTATAGTCAAGTCAGTGTGTGATTACTTGATGTCATTTTGTTTCAATTCCTGTTTCACTTTTACAGGAAATACAGGTCTGAGATGTTGTATAATGTAAAGGAACAAAAAATAATCCTACTACACTTGACTACAGTTGTGTGTTGAGCAGACCCATGAATACTAAACTCTCAAGTTTTGAACCTCCCACAAAACAAAGAAAATCCACAAATTTGATCCATGGGCAGCACAGGAGATGTCACCATAACGACCAACCAGTGTAACCGAGTCACTACAGTAAAGTGTAGGGGTATTTTTTCCCTACACCAAAAATCATCCATGAGATTTGTGGAATGTATCTTTTCCCCAATATGTACACAGTGCATGTTCAAGAAACAAGACAGAAAGGAATGCATGTTTATATGGACAAATGAGTCCATAGTCAGAATGATGGTAAGCAACAGGAATGAAAAGAAATGGCAGAAAGCAGGTACTGATTTGTGCAGTGTCAACACAGACAGCAAGAACTTGTCATCTATGGTTTATATCTGAGGGTTTGTGTAGACTGTGGCAGCTAAGTGAGGTTTCCGTCAAAATGCATTTCACTCTAATTACAGGATGTGGGACGTCAGTTTTCCTTTTAAAACTATTTTATTTGAATCATTTTAATTTGATAGTAAAGTATTAATGAAATTCTCCTTGTTGCATAACCAATGTACTGCACACAACATCCCTGTTGGCATTTTGAATATAAGTGAAAGAAAGAAATACTGTTGTTAGGGAGGTGTAAACAAAATTTCAAATTTGGCAACATAATTTTGGGACATGGTAACATGAAACACTGATACCTACTTAAAAAACATTTAGGGATACAATAGTAAATGGGAACATTGGAATTTCCTTGGTCATTATTGTAAAATAAAAATAATTATGTAAGACCTTTTTATACAAGTAGACAAAATAAAAATGACTGCCACAGATTAAAAGGAAGTCCTATGTATTTCGTAATTTCAGCTAAATTTGCCACATGTCCTTATTCCATCTGTGTTAAACTAAGGGTCGGGGGCTGGCTAAGAAAAAGTTCATCTGGAATGTTGCTAGGGATCATTGCTAGACAGGACTCAGGCGAAACACTGTCAATGAGAGACAGTGACCGGTCCTGCCCACCCCCAGCCAATGAACATCCTGAATTGTAGCGGGTTGGATACTGGGTCCTTAAATGGCAACTTTGGACATTTGCTCTTCAAGTTTGATGATTCGCTTCTCCTGACTGCTGACCAGGTCCTTGAGGGATTTGATTTCTTTCAAGATCTCCTCAAACTTGGCTTCAGATTTCTGTGGGAGACACAAAACACAATTCAGACATTTTAGCATGTTCATATCCGTTTATATCACAATACTGCCACAACTACAGTCATATTTCATCCCAGAGATGCTGTTCAGTGGCAACTGATCATTAAGTCATTAACACTTTGGTGGGTTGTTGTTCTATCTGGATTTCATGTGTGTCACTGAGATCACCTGAGGTGAAGTGTGACTGACTGTGAAGTCACCTAGAAGTGTATAAGCCTCCTACAGCAGTAAGTGAGAAATGGTGAAGCTTTTCCAATGAGATGTGAAACATCTTCAGGAACTTAAAGCATGTCCAGCTGCCACTGAACAGCACCTTTTGGATAACTATGACCTGGATGACACATATGAACCAATGTTTGACCTGAGGCATGTCTTAAAAGTGCACAACACACCTCCTATGTTTAGGATGTTACTTTGAGTCTTGGACTGTATATGCTATGTGGCAAGGCCTGGTACTCAGAGGGTTAACTTGTGGCTGGTGATTATAGAGCAGAAATGCAGAGACGAATGGGCTGGGTCCCAGGAGGTTGGCTGTGTTGTGGGTGAGGTGCAACAGGCGCCTAGAGCAGCAGCAGACCCCTCAGTTTATGGGTCAGAGTGGGCTGAACAAAATCTACAAACCACCTCATGAGGACTGCAATCTGCCCTGCTTCCTAAACATACAATTTGTCCTTAGAACACTGCAAACACCAGACATAAGTCCAATGGTGAGGGGCATTAATGACTGGGGTGACAGTAGGAGGACTGACTCGTGTCTGATGCTGTATAATGACACATGGAAATATAAATGCATTAACCACTTAATGACCAGCATCCTGATTATATGGGTTTTTTTTCAGAGGGGAACTGTCAGTTCTTAATTTCAGTTCTAGACAGGCCACGTTGAATTTCCTCTTCTACTGAATGTGAAGTGACTTTTTAATTATTTAATGAAATTACTTTTTAATTATTTAATTATTATCAGACACTATTGAGACCTAAAAAAGCAAGTACTTACAATCGATGGAGTTGGGGAGCCAGACCTGTGGCCAGAGCCTAAGTTTTCTGTCTTCTTTGGGACCTTGTGGTCTAAAGCGTTCTTTTTGACCACCTTGAATTCACGGTTCTTGCCCGGGACGTAGCCATTCTTTAGGGAGATGAGGATGGGGTCTCCATCCTTGCCATCAAACCACTCCTCAGCTTCCACAGCATGATCTGGTCCAGCTGTATCTGGGTACAAGTCGTCCTGGAACAGGTCAGACTGAAGGGAAAGGACAGAATGGCAAGATGTGAGGAAAACAAAACACCAAAACGTCCTAACTAAGATGTGTGTGATTCAACAAGCAAATTAGACTTAGAGAATCAGGTAACAGAGTGCAACATGGAACCTTAGGACAAGCATTCACCTTTCTTGGTACAGTCATCACAATAGGCTCACACTTCTTTTCATGCAGTTTGTAGAACCTGGCAAAACAAATTGAAACCAGTTACCTAACAACAGTGTTTAGTTGGACTGGCAAGAGATTAATGACTGCCTCCTAGTGGAGAAGCCAGGACGAGCAATTTGTCTTAGCTTACCTCGCAATTTCACATTTATTGACATCAAGCCCCCTCTTAGGCATGTAGCCCATGCCCCTCTGGGGTTCTTTGCTTGCAAAGGTATTCAGGAAGTGAATATAAGGCGCCTCATCCGTGATTTCGAAGTAACGGATGCTGCTGTCACCCTGCGAGAAAGACAAAGTATTTCTTCCAACTTTGTTCCGCTAAGATATTGCTTGATTTGGCTATTGGCTACTTACCTTTCCACAGAGGTAAACAACATTTGTGTCTGGATCATAGAATGGCAAAAGCACTCCATTGCTGGTGTCCATCTCATTAACAGTCATGGGCTCCTCCATGTTTTGCTAAAAAAAAAACAAAAAAAACCAACATATTGTGAGTTGTGTTGGAAGATAACCCAAATACACTATGGAATATATCGTTAGATGTATAATCTAAAAATCACTGAATGTATGTAATTCAGTCAGCATTCATAAAACAACTTACCATGTTCCACAGTGCTAGCTGTCTCTCACTCATGCGGCTAAAACCTGTGGTGAGGATGTTGCCATTAGCCAGGAAAATGGCCCTCATGGGTCGAGCGCCCTCGTGTGCCTTCTCCTTCTCCTGTGAAGTATAGTTTATAGGTCAACACTTTTGACTTACGTCACTGTCTGCAGACCACTTTATTTTCTGAAACTTTAATTTAGCTTTGTTTCTGACTGCTAATCCTGCACTGCTGGTAATTTGACTATAAAGGGAAAGAACAAAGAAATGTTTGAAAACTACTTACTGCAACAATCTCCCCTTTACGGGGGTCGATGACACGGACAGACTTGTCCTTGCAGGCGGTGCAGATAAGGCTACCATTGCGATTCCAGGACACGTTGTAAATGACATCAGGGTGCATGTCCTCCAGGGTAATCATGGCTTCACCTGTGCCCACATTCCAGATGATGATCTGGTTGTCACAACCTGGAGACACAGTGACGTAAAGGTAAGCAACAACATCACACAAATCATTTTGACTCTGAGGCAGCTGTCACCATTATGGGATGTTTAACAAGTACTGTTCAAACTGCATTTCAGTAGGTATTGAAGCAAACAGCTGGATTTTAGCAGATCTGTTAAGGAGAGATCTTACCTGCACTGAGAAGGATATTGCGTGCTGTTGGATGCCATGTAATGATGCCAACACGCTTGGAGTGGCCTTCCAGTATCACCACTGGCTCAGACATAGCAGTGACAAGTCCATTCTCAGGAACCTGCCAGACCTATGGAGGACATGAGGAACAAAGAACACACAGGCATGAAGGAGACATTGCTGTTAGTTGAACGACTTAACTTTAACACTAACAGTTTTTAAATGCACTTTTTCCAGTAAACTGATTTCTTAACTGTCATGTAAATGAAAAACCTTGTTTCTGTAACTGTAGTAGGGGATTAGGGAGAACTAATTTCCCCCAGGGAGATTTCTCCTGCTGGGTTTCGAATCAGCTTTTTATTAAGGAGCATATGCACAACGAATATGCATGTAAACACAGTCGTGGAAAACTCTATAAAACAATATAATAAGTGGTAAACAATATATTAAGTCAGTCCAGACACAATAAATTGTAGTTATCAATATATACCTGAGGGGGGCAGCAGCAACTAAGATTTTAGTGGCCTGCATGTGAATATGATGAGAGGTGGATGAGAAGTATAAAACTTAACAAAACAAGATTTGTCATTTTTGAATGTACATAGTTCTGAGGTTCTGTTTGAACAACAGGACCAATACAGGTATTTCTCCCAATTAAATAATGAATATGCAGGATATAACTTCAGACTTTAACTTGGATGCAACAATGCTGACACAATAAGTTAAGTTCTAATAAATGTTCCCTAATAATTTCATTTAAATGCCATTTTAATGTAGCACTATTATAACTACTATAACAGCACTATTATCAACCATATACATTTTATTAATTTATCTACTAAAAAGCTGATATTGTGCGCTACCTGTGCCAAAGGGCATTCTGAAATATCCTTCATATTTGTGGGAATGTTTTGCCTCTGGTTGATTAAAAAGTCACTTTCATATCCTGATGATAAACCACCTTTTAGCATGCCAATATGATATAGTGTACAAATAAAAAGTAAAGTGAACACTTTCAGTACACAGGATTAAAATGGCCAATTAGTAATATACACATGACAAATAAAATTCACTCTATAGTAAACTGTAACTAATGGTATAGCCATGTATATTGGGCAAATACATCTCCTTCACTGTTGTTATGAATTACAAATCTAATTACGTTGTGGAATTTACTTTTAAATATCAAATGCTGCAGAGACTGGAACACTTAGGGTTTGAAATGACAGTCCTGTCTCCATTACATGGTTTATACATCTCCAAACATAAAACGAGTATGACATTTATTCAGAGTGGAATTAACAGGAAGTCAGGACATTCAGGTGAGGCAGTGGCAGCCACAGGCAGCACTCTAATCTCAGGCCAAATAAGGGCATATGGTGGAAAGAGTGAGTACAGTCTCAAAAAAAGTCACTGACCTCATCTTAATAAACAGCTAAATCATTCCCCAGCTCTGATTCCTACAACACATATTTGAGCTTAATCTAATCCAGAGGGTGAGGCCTGCACCTATTCCTGAGTTACAATAGCGCAGCCTTTCACAATAAAAGCATCCAGTTTCTAATGTCAGTGAGATGACATTTTCACCTAATTAAGTCTGAATTCAGGGTTGCCAGCAAACCTTACCATCACTGTACAGTCCTCGGAGCCGCTGGCGATGACGTGATCATTGTGGGGGCACCAGTCAATGTCTAACACTGGGCCTGTGTGACCACACACTGTGGGGTGGGATTTGTCAATGCGTCCCATCTGTAAGACAAAGATAAACAACACAGAGTAATGAGATTAGTCTTAGTCAAGTCCTGCTTAGAGAACCCGGCCCATGCTGAGGGAGTGAGCGTGTTTTGAAACAGGACAATTACAGTATAATCCTAAATCCCACCTGCGAAATTAAGCTCACCAACACGAACATTCAAGAAAAGGCGCTTAAACAGATTAATCCTACAGGGAATATAAAAATCATATGTTAATGGCAAAGTCTCAGAGGAACTACTGCATTTTAAATGGTACCACAATAAGGGCCGATCTGGGGACAACTTGGCAAATTCATACATCAAAATCAATTCGTTAAAAGCTGCAAAACTCTTGAGTTCTATACAAAAATACTCTTTTTATTTTTTCTATGTATTTAAAAACAAACTGGGGCATCTTCACATTCAACTCCAAAATAAAATTCAAAAACATAACTCCTTCTGGTTTGAGAGGAATTCCCAGTTGTGCTGTAGCACTTGCTTAACTATAATCCTGAAATTAAAGCCAGAGAATCGTCAGCCTTTATTTATCATGGCCAAAAAGAGGCTTTGGTTCTACTGGTGCTGCACAGAAGCAAACTGAGATTAGATTCAGCCCCTGGTTTGGCCCTTTGACCACCCGCAGTAATTAAGGAAAGTTATTAGTGGTGATGTCATTAAACATTAGATATGTGCCAAAAGATGCTTAGTTCCCCATAGCATCTTCTTTCTTGATAGCCAAAAACTAAACGGTGCCCTTTACAGATTCCACCTATACAACAGACAAAAGGCTACACATTAATATGTAATGCACACATACACACACCCGATGTATCTACGTCCAAGGAACCTTCATTATATTGTGCATCCTCCTCTCAGATTGCAGCTGCAGTTGACCTCTGCTCTCTCATGTAGATGTTGAGGTGGCTTAGGAACTTATAATGGTTTAGGTGACCGAGACACACCGTAGACTGTGTAGGACAGCAGGGCTGGAGAAATTATATCACTGTGGAAAGAGTCCTGATCCAGGACGCACACAGCACCCCTATTTAAAAACAATGGCTTCCCTAATACAGAAAAAAATTAAAGAATCACTCAGTTCCTGTGGCCAGTCTGCCACTGGTGTAGTAACAATAGTGGCTTGATAATGTCTGCTAAATCTAAGAACTGTATCTTCAGTAGTAAGTAAGAGGTAAAACCAGCATTAAACCTCATGAGAACAAAACTCAAAGGAATTACTAATGTAAATCCAAACAGTAAGCACGATGCACTAAGTAGTTACACAGTATGCTCAAGGGATTCATGATGACACGACACTCAGCTGCAGTTCACACATGAAGAAGCACTGCATTTACCTGGTACAGTGTTAGCACACTGGCCATTTGAATTTCTACCCTGCCTTTTTCAGCACTCCCAATATGCCTTTACCTGCACCTGCATGCTTTATTTCTTTAGTGGTGCAGTTTTTTCAGGCTTAGATTTTAGTAGATGGGTGATAAAACAGAGATAAAAAACCCAGAAGCGAGCAGGGGATCAGGGCTTGGACCTTTGAGGGTCAGTGTAGTCCAGGTCATGTTGCAGACAGGAATCCCTGCTCTCTGACATTTCTCTGCTACAGCAGATAATGCAGCCTAGCAGAGGGCACTTAAAGCCTCAGCACAAATCCATAGTTGAGTGGGTGATATCACCAAGTGACATGATTCATATCTTAGAGCTCTGTTCACATTCAATAACATTAAATTTACACCTACGTTTACTGGGTCAATCCAGTCTCACTACAGCTTGACATCCATAACTAGAAGCACAGTACACATTTGTATAGTACATATAAATATTTTCACATCATTGTCCACACTGTCACATTTGACATTTAGTGGCCAAAGTTCAGTGAATACAAGACGAAACTTGTAAGAAGAAAATTACAAGAACTTGTCAAACCTCACCCTGGCTGCTGAACACACCCTTAAATCTAGACCGGAAAGGAGTGTAAAGAAAGCAGACTTTGACACTGCCGTCAATGAGGATGTGTGTATGAGCTTATCTCTTATGCAACTATATTTAAATCTCTCTTATAGTTTTTAAAATCACAGATTACATGTATTTTGTAACACAAGGCAGATACAATATGTGTGCATATCCACTGCATCGCATAGAGATAAAGCTCACTTTAGACTATTCCTGCCCATGATTACCTGAAGGCAGAAGGGTGAGGAACAGGATGTAAAGCAGACAGGAAGAACACAGATTGGTGACCAGCTGTTGCAACAGAACAAGCCTGGTACCTGATACAAACTAATCATAGAAATAAGACAACAATTCAATGTTATTTAATGCACTGAACCTTGATTATATTATATATGTACACTCACTGGGCACTTTATTAGGTACACAAATCCTATGCAATCTAACACAGCAGATCTGCTGCGAATTCTACTTTTACAAAGTTATAATTTCTCTGTCTGAAAGGTGGTAATTCTACAATATGTGTATATATTTATTTATAACACAATAATGAGGTCACAAAAATTACTGTTACTGAAATTACTGTAAATCATGTTCAGTCAAGTTTAACATTTTGCACATCCATAAAAATGATGAGTATTGCCTTTGTCAAACAGGTTCTGGCACGTAGAGCACCACAATGAGGAAACTTCAATTTATGTTGTAAATTTTGCTTTTATCTTTTCTGATACCAGGAGCAGAAAGTCTGTATACTACTACAGTACATTATCTACTGATATCATGCTTTAAAGTGAACTGGAACACTAAATACTAAGTTTACTGGGTCAATCCAGTCCTATAGTTTATGTTTAAGACAAAAAAATGAGTTGAGTGGGACATGAGTGTGAGTATATTATCACGGTTTAGTCAACACTTATTCATAGTATCTCAACCTCAGACTTCAGTTTGGCCTTCAGAAAACCCATGTGGTGCTGTGAACATGTTAGCATTATTAAAGTAAGACTTTTTTTTCATGCATGCAATTATAGCCATGTTAACCAAACATGTCTGATAAGCATAATTTCAAGCTTTGTCTGTCCTTGGTTGGCAGAGCTCACAGAGATTAAGACCACCTACAGGAGCAATGAGTGTTTAGACCTCAACACTGCTCACATTTTAACTCAAGTCCTGACATGCTACAAAGACACCTACATGAAATGTGCTGGTCTCGGTTCTCCACAATCAACAATTTTAATTTACCAAACAAAAGCTGCCACAGTATTGTTGATTTGCAGTGGTGAATGATTAACCTCTGGAGCTCGACCTCCTGATCAACCCGAGCATGGCAAAGGAGACGACAGTTCGACCAGAGTCAGTCGTTCCGCACATTCCACACCTCGGGCCCAGGCAGCTCTGGTATGGGTATGACTAATGAGAGCAAGAGGGCTGCTAGGGTGTCAAATATAGCACCCTTTGAGGTGTTTATGATGTTTGTGTACATGATTAGGAATTCCAGCGTTTGAAGAGCAAACACAAGTGAATCTTGCTTCAACCCTGCATAAACATGTGATAACATGAACTACAAGGCAGGAATTCTGTTTGTATAGAGTGAGATCACTCCATATCACGAGTGGATGAACAATCTTGTAGCTAGGTCACAAACCAGCAACTCATACCAAACCCAGACCCTCATAAGTGCTGGTGAGAAACTGAAAGCTCAGTGATAGAATTAATTTTGCTATAGATTGATATTTGTATTAATATTTTTTGATATATTTGTATTGATATTTTTTTAGCTGTGCAAAACTCAATATCAGTATGAAGATCTAGAAAATGTATTAATTATATCCTATTTGTTTGGGACCAGCCTAGCATTTCCTAACACTCTTTCTCCCGCAACTCCTACTCCTGCTGGCGCTACTACTACTACTACCACCACCACCACCACCTTTAATTACAGATGGCAATCTTGTTTAACGTTAGTGACATTTTAAAGTAATTTTTAAATATTTTAATAAAATTGTGAAATGAGACAGAAAGTGCACAATAACACTAAAGTGTAAGAAGAGTAGGTTTTAAGCAACTTACTGCCTAGGCAGTATACATGAGTGTACTTCATTACAATTCCAACTCCTTTGAGCTTAAGAAACTACACAATTTAATTTGAGGGAGAACAGTGTTAAACCGACAAGGGGCAACTTATATTATATAAACACTAAGTTTAATCAACAGGCTAGCAGGAAGAAGGGAAGGAGGGAGGTATTAAACCAATTCTCAAATCCCATTTCCAAAATTTTTCTTAGTGCTTTGATTAGTTTATCAGAGACGATTTCTCTGGTTTAGTTAGACGTTACAGGCCTCCATCTGTCTAACAAGCTAAAAAAAGCCATGAGCAGTTAAATATGACTTTTGCCATTTCACAAAGCTGAAAAAGGCATAGAACACACCAAACAAGTCAAGCAAGAAAATCTTGTCCAAATCAACCTGTCTGTGGGTCGGGAACTGAGCTTAGCAAGTTTTAAAAGTAGACATGTCCAAAACAAGAAACATGAAAACTGCACAAGCAGAAAATAAAATACCCAAACTAACAGCAAATTGCTAAACTCAGCTGCTCAATACCCAACGTGTCCAAAACTACACTACAGACATTTGTGTCCTTCGACAGGAATGTCTGACGCCTAGAAAACAACCAGTTGCATAGCAACTAGAAAGACTGCAGAAAATGAGAGTGAATCATGCAGCGACAGATACACAGCATTACAATGAAACACATACACAATAAATAAAAATTCCCTCAAGGCAAGAGAGGACATTCTTTTCATTCACACAAGAGGCCTGCACACTTCCTTTCCTAGCAGTTCAACATGTGATTCACACATGCACACCACTAAAGGGCCTTCCATGCATGCTGTCCAGTCCTGCCTAGAGCTCCATGGAAATTTCCACTTTTACAAGTCTCTGCCTGCATGATTGAGACACCCGCATCTTAAGCTCTTAACATTTACAACCTACGTAAGATAGGGTAGAACAACACAACACTGAGTGGAGACCTGAGCTATAAATAGCTAAAGAGATTACGGAGATATACCTATGCAGAGATGTGCTTTCAATACACCATAGTACAGAACATTTCTAGAACATGGCCCAAATCGGAACAAACCGTCTTGATGACAAGATGATTTTTGAGTAGCATCAGACATGTTTCAGCAACACTGCAGGTTGTTCAGGTTGTTCTACGGCTAGTAGGGCAAGTTAGGGCAACTTCCCTATTGAAATACATTTGTTATCAGTATCCAAGTGCTCCTGCAGCACAAAATATTTGCACAGTGTGTAAAGTCATGACTACTGGTTTGTCATGAGTGATTGTAGTAATTGGGTGTAAGCAAGTACTTGACTACACTAGAAGAGGACATTTAATCAGAATCATAAAGTTAATTTCGGTTTTGTCAATCCCTGATAAGACTGCTCTGAATAGATATTGTATTCCTTTAGATGGATGGCCAATATCTACAGTCTGTCCTATATCTTTCCTCCCAGTGCATGTGTCATACACTCCAGCATCTGTGGTACAAAAAAAAATGTCAACGGGAGGAAAAAGAGACCATAAATAATAGCAGATATTTATAAAAATATCTTGGAACATATGACAGGCAGCCCTTTTTGTCTGCTGATCTTGTTTTCATTAGAAACCAAAGTTAGTGAAATATTTAATCTTTTAGAGCAAACTTCCAGTAAATCAATGACTGTATGTGACACAGCTCTACTTAATAGATTATAAATATTACCCAATAATTGTGCTGATTAGTAATTAAAATAATTATTTAAATGTAATACAGTGTTTGACTCTGTGACAGAGACAAGATCTTAATTCAGTCCATTACTCTCATCCTGGCCGCTCTTCATATTTCAGCCTATCCCAGAATTCACATGTGTACCAACACTGCATAGAGCAGCCAATGGCAATGCAGGGAGGAAATGGTCTTGGAAGGCTGTCAGGCAGGGAGCAGTGAATGACCATATATGGTAAAATCTGCAGTCAGCAGGACTGAGCGGTAGAAGCGGCAAAGACAGAGGCAACTGAGCAGTATAGAGGTCTTGGAACAAAAACTGACCCAAGTATGGGGAAGAGTCTGGATATCACCCAGAGTGCTTTGTTTGAATAGACAGAGTGTGGCTTAGTTAGCAGCCAAACTGGTGTAACAGAAATAACGTGTCACTGTGCACACGCCCAGGGATAACTAACAGCAAAGGTTGAGCACTGGATGAATGGTGCATTGAGGGCTTGAATCCAAATCAAACACACACACTCCACATCTGACCATCCTGTCTGTATGGAGACAGCACTTGATGAACTAACATGGAACATACCTTCTAAATTAGGAAATGCACTGTGTGGCTTTAATTTGAGGCAGCCTTAAAAGAAACTAAGAAAAGAGGAAACCAGAGATGCAGACAATCGACAACACGCAGAAAATAAAGACATCGAGTCCTACAGCACTAGACACAGCACGCCATTTTTAACATAGACATGTTGGCATAAATAAAGAATTTCTAGTTAAGGAACATCAGTCACAACAACTGTAATGATTTACTGACACTTCCCTTCTGTTATGCTGAACAGACAGAGGGGAATTATCGGAAATGTTTCACTGAGCACTTGCTAGTGGCTCCATTCACTCCTACAGCTTCCTTCATATGGAAATCAGGGAATAAATTAGCAGGCATCCAGCTAGGGAAGAGAAAGGGGGATTGAAAGCATGAGGGAAGGGAATGACATGTGCTGAGCTGGACATCTGATGCCTCTCAATAAATCTGTGCTCTGACAGGAGGAAGCAACAATACTCAAGGCCTTGCTGAGTCACAGCAGCCTGCTGCACGAACCTCAGCTTCCCTGTTAATCATGTGATACACACTGACCTAAAAACATTTCTCCCCTACACAGTAATTTGAAAAAGGAGTAAATCAGCAAATACATTTTTATAAGCATCTCAAACCCAATGACAACAAGACCTTATTATCAGAATAAGATCCACCTGGGCTAAGAACATCTGCAATGCTACTTTATTTTGCTCCTTTCAAATGAATAAAGAGCCAACAACATGTCTTGACTGGCGACTGGTGGATATGAAAGTTCTCTACTGGTTCAACTGAGGATTCTAGTACGACTGCTCTGTGGGCTCCAAATGGAGGAAATCAACTCAAACATGAAGTGTGTTTTTGAGTATTCACCAAGTGAACAACTTTCATAGAAATAAAGGAGACGCCAACCAGTGCCCATTTCCTGTTTAACACACTGATGAGTTGATTTCTCAAAATGAGGCTCAGACCACAGCTAAGGTCATGGATCCACAACATTGCAACAATAAACTCCAAGAGATGTTTTCCCATCCATTTCCAAAAACACAGAACTATGACGAAGACTGCACTATATTCAAAAAGAGAACAATGCATTTTTTGGTTCATTATTTCAATGATTAATTCCCCTACCATTTTTACGTCACTACAACAAAGACGGTGCACAGTTGGGTTTATTGTGAAGGGGGTAGAAGCATCATCACACTTCTGCCTCCCCCCAGATGAAGTGCAGTATGACAAAGAGCTGTGCTGAGAGTAAGCATAGGACAAAGGGCCTAAGCAGCTGGTTACCCACAGAGTCTAAGAGCTAAACAGCATAGACAGATGGGTTAGCTGGACAGATGCACCCCCACATTAGTGATAGGAAAAGGTTGGGAGGGTGAGGGCATTTAGGAGAAACTCCAAGTGATTTAATTTTCAACTGTCCTTTGACAGAACAGACTTTTATCCATAAGAGTCTGACAAAAACAAACCTAAACATTTGAAAACTTAAAAACTACTTTATCGTACTTGTTTATTCAATATATTATAAGATATTTCAGGTGCTGAGAACAACTCTGTATTAATGATCCA
>OMLM01002812.1:20073-58371 GCA_900302695.1 Helostoma temminkii
CTGCAGTGCGGTCTAGTTACACCGAGAACAGACATGTCCCACTTTTGAGACCTGCACTGCCAGCTGAGGCTATACTGAGAGTTCCAGATGGACATGCTTTGTCAGAAAAAAATCATTTGAGAACAGCATGAAGATAAATGTCTAAAATAGATATTAAAATAAATAACACAAATGCATTTAAAAGGCAACATACATCAATAAAATTTCCGTTCCCATGTCTCTATGACTGACTATTATGTTGAACTGTACATACTTATCAGTGGGCACACTGTCCAAGCATACATACATCTAGTTCTTAAATAACATGGTATTTCCCTCTCAACTCCAGCCGGTCAATGCAACTGCCTGTTGAAATGAGGAAAATACTGTATCTAAAGAATTAGTCAGTGTTACGCCTGCCAGCTTGTATGTGGGAAGATCTAAAAATCAAAAGAGATTCTTTAATCTCTCACTTGCCTGAGGTTTGCTCTGCACATAAAAACCCCAGTCTCCCAGAATTTTTCAATTCAGTAGTGAAAGTGGACTTTGTTCAGCAGACACACCATTACTGTACTGGCACATGGCACACAGAGGGCAGCTCATTTAAACACAGACACAGAGGAGGGCAGGAGGAGTGTGAAGCCGCTCAAGCTTGCAGCCCACCTCCAGCACAGGCTCTGCAATGAATGAGGTGCTGAGGGGTGTAAGCTGTGTGATGACAGGACTAATGGCCCTGTCCCCTATGCCAGAGGATTCTCAAATGATATGGCTGTTTGTGCTGGTGTACACTAATTACAGACACAGGTTAGACCTGTCAACAATATTGCAGTACTTGTGCTGGGACTTGCTATTTGGCCACTGTTTGGAGCTGCCAAACAGACACACCAGCAGCCAGCAATTCACCACTAGCAACCATAATGGCACCCAAGGGCTCTCTGAGAGACATGCTCCAACACACTCAGGAATGCACCTCAAAAGACACAGTTAGATTTAGTCTGACCTCTACAACACCTTAATTAGACCAATTATGACAGCAGGGTTACAACTAAAAGTAGGACGTGTTCACTGAGCTAACCCTTTTACAGCCAAACGCTCTTCAAATGCTGTCTTGCCCAACCCAGTTCCAGTTGGAGTGGAGTGATTCCTTATATGGAGGGAGGGATAAGGAGACTGTTCACTCCAAGGCTTCAGAGTAGTTTCTGTTTTACACTTGGGAGTGTGTGACACAGCCCGCTGGTAAACATTAATCCCAGGTTACACTGACACGCAGAAACAGCTTTGTGCTTTAAAGAGGTCTTCAATGCAATTATTATTTTCTGAACACAAAACAAAGAAATACTCGAAGGAATTTAGATCAAATATATATTTTATGTGTTTTAGTATGTTTACTCTTATTTCACACATAACAAAACAGCGTTTCCCCTACCATTATATAAGTGGGGAGCTGTGCCCCGCCAACTTAACCACCTGCCTTGCCTAGAAGGTCATGTTAATTTATTTAATTTTATTTTCTATGAAACACCAGATCACAACAGCAGTCATTTATGTTTACCTCTCCTGCAGAACAGGTCTATACCTTGTTCTTTTATTAACCAAACTAAATAGCCTGATATCATTTATCTTATTTACATGACAGCATGTCATTTCTCCTCCACTCTCTGTATAGCACACAGCAGATTTCCCCCCACTGCGCGCGCGTGCGCGCGCACACACACACACACAGACACACACACACACACACACACACACACACACAGGTGAGCCAACCCTGTCTACCAAAAATAACCTTCCTGTACAACAAAACTGCAAACTTGCTTAAGTTTTAAAAGAAACGTAATAGCAACTGGTGTTGTTCACCAGTTGCTATGTGTGTTCACCATTAATGCAAATGACAGGTCGCAAATACGTGGAGAATGCAATCACAGTATCCTTTTATCAAACTTTGATTGTAGACCCCACAATTCTAAAAAAAAAAAAAATGTTGTGAAGGCAAACTACTAAAGGCATACACAACTGTGTCACCAAGAAGCAGTAAAGGTAAACATGCGTTCACATCCACTTTATCATTGCCTGTTTGTCTAAAAGAGGCCTGCTCTATCTGATGTGCTCTGTTTGAGCACCCAGTGCAGGCCACAGTAGCATTAATTACTATATTACACACAATAAATCTTACCTTGTGAAGAGGGAGGACAAGGAAAGCTCCACCACCACTGGCCTCAATAATTATGGCAACAAATTTGGGGTTGACTGCACAGAAGGCGCTGTCCCATGTGACCCTTGAAACCCGGATATCATCATAGCATTGGTCATTCTTCACCGCCTGGCCAAAGACGTGGCGGAATTTGCTCTGCCGTACAACTCGTCTCATATCTGTGGAAAGCGACAGAAGAAGATTTTACATGTTACTTTGCAAATTTAAATTAAGTAAGACTAATAAATAATGTAAAGACTTGAGAAGACACAACATCACATCCACATACTGTAGCAACATAGTTGAGACAGTCTGCGTGAGCATCACAGTGCTGAGAATTTGACTATGAACCATGCTGCAGACTGTGACTGCAACCTAAGATCCACTTTTGAGAGTGGGAGAGGATGATGATGATGATGATGATGATGATGATGATGATGATGATACAGTGGAGAAAGCGCATGTAGCTTTTTCATTAAGAAAAATAACACTTTCTACATTGACACACAAATGTCAGAGAAAATGTCTCACTAATAACATTTAAAGTTGTAAAATATGTGTAACATTCAAAAGGGGTTTAAAACTTTGAGAGTTTACAAATACAGAGCATAGGCATATCTAAGTAGAAACATGTAGCACACAAACATGACTGGCAGTTCAAATGACATTGAACCAGCCTCACTGTTTAGTTAGGATATCTTCTGTTGTGCCAAATATCAAACACTTCTCTGGGGCACATTTATAAAGAGCCACTTCCAAAGGAATATAGGACATATTCAATCCAAACAAAAACAAGCGTCATAGCTGGTTCAGCTAAAACCTTCACCAAGACAGGAATCCGCTGGCATACAGGGAGAAAGCTTTGGAAAACAAGCCCATTCAAGAGCTTCAAGTCCCACTGCTCTGCTTACAATAACACACCACTTACAAACATAATGGAAAGCAGTTTCAGACAGTTTCAGATAAATGACCATGGCCAAACCTAACCTGAAACATAAAGAAAGACAAAAGCTCTTAAATGCTTTGAAGCTTCTCAAACATTTTCTTTCTTGGATGCAGCACATGGTAAGACTTTATCAGCCTGAATTACCAACATGACCAAAGCTCAGCACAGGATGTGGGAAATGTTTTGGAGGTGGTTTTCCATTGTGACTCTGTGTGTGTAAAAGAGAGAGAAAAACAGAGCAAGATGGAAAGAATGAGCATGAGCAAGAAACGCCTGTAGTTACAGACAGGACAAGCATCGCAACACAATCAGGAAGTTCTTCCTGTAAGGATAGGGGAGTGTCCCAACAGTCTCAATTCTTGTGTAAAATACAACAGACATTACATCTGTTTATTTCTTATGTGTCAAAACAGTCACCTGAAAACAGCTTTGCTCAAAATCAGATAAAACTCTTAAAAACCTTTCAGTGTTCATCTTTCTTAAACTGGGAAGAAGACTTTTTGTAGTATAGTTTCCAACACTAATATTTACACGTTTACAAAAGTACACATGCTGGGTAAGCTGGCTAGCTAGCTAGCTAGTGTATGATAACAGCTATGAGAAGCGTGTGAGTGAAGATGCACCAGAAGCACTTGTCCCCAGAGACAAGTTGTGTATGTGTTTTAAAATGTTTTAGTTTAAATAAGTATAAAGCAGATTACTGAGCCACACTTGTTGCTGCTGGTGGTAACACCAGCACCTTACTCCATCACGTCAGCTGAATGTTTTGGCCATTTTAAGAGTGGATTACATTCATCAGAGTAAAACGGTGAAGCCACAGACATTGTTTGAAGAGGCGATGTCTGTGTTGATTACAAACACACATAACCTACCCTGCAGACAGTCAAGAAAGACTGCTTCAGAGGAATGATTAAAACACTGTATCATTTGAAGAGTATTATCAATTACACATTGGAAAATGTAACTTTTTATTTAATTTAATAATAATTAATGTTACATTTGTTCAATTGAAAATCATGAGTGACCAACAACTATTTTAACATTGCCTTAAAGGATAGCATATTGTGTGCATGTTTCTTACAAGACATGTCAGAAATATCTCTTATACTTTTTTACTTTTATGTTCATTGTTCACCCAAAAAGTAGAAGAAGCCACACACCTATGTGAAGTCCCAAAAATTAATAAAAAAGAATATACCATGATATACTGCAAAACTGCCAGAATCTTAAAAAAATTCTGAGGTAAAAAAATGTGCCACACTGCCGAACACTTTTTAAAATTAACAGACATTAAATTCATTTTAAAGGCAAGGAATTCATACTCTAACAAGATAAGTATTGACCTGTTTAAGGCTTTTATTATAAAAATCAGTTAAAATTACTACTCAGCTATGAAAAGAAATTTAAAGATTTGTTCTTCCTTTCAGTACTGTGATTGTAGTCTGGGCCAACATAATGAGTGGTGAGACCTGTTTGCTTACCTACAGAGCTATAGATGTCAAATGACCTGGTTGGAATAGAAGTTATATGTGAAAAGACACCTAAATCAGCTACCTGTCCAGTGTGAGACTTAATAACTGCTTTAAAAACTTTTTGCTATGGTGTGAACAGAGCCACAGCTGCTGCCTTTTCTGTTACTAGAGGTTTTTCAGGTTCATATTATGTTAACAACTGTGACTTTAATTTATATTAAATGTAGTAAATATTTACCATATGTACACAATAAGTACAATGTATGTAATTGCCCTTCTTACATACAGAATAACCTTTTCACAGAGAATGTACCAGTCAGTGTTGAATCTCCGGTATGTACTTGATGAGGAGCCCTGTGTACCACAGATGTGATATGTTTCCCTTTAAACACAATAAACTAATACTGGTGTGACTGTGGATAAACTGATGCAGTGGAGAAAAGCCCCAGGTTATACAGACAAACGTGTTTGTGGACCAGCTAATACATATTCACGTATTTCTGTGGTGGATGAATGCACTTTAGGAACTTCTTCACAGTGTAAGGTTAGAATCACACAGAGATTTGCCCTGTGTTAAAACAACACAAAATGCTCTGTTGGTGGAGCCGTGTCGTTTCATGTATCGCTGATGCAATGAAATATGATCCAGTAAGTCTGGTGGGACATATATATACGTTTAAAGCTTATTAGAAACTAAAACACAGCGCAGTGGTTTGTAAAACTCACATGCAGGATAGTATAACTCTAGAAATTTATCCCAGAGGGAACAGTTTCATCTTTGCTAAGTACATTGGAAAGTAAACCACCAGGAATAAACACTTACTTGTAAGTGACTAGCCAGTGAAGCACCTTGTCACTGATTTTAACCCACTGCATCTTTTGGCCTCCAGTTGTGCCAATCCCTAGTGCATTAAACATGTCCTAATTCACAACCCAGGTCTGATCTCACTTGTCAAACAGTCTGTACTGTGTTTATGTGAAATATTTCATTGGATTGAAAGAAATGTGAATTTTCAATGTTTTTATATCTTAAGTGGAAAGTTAATCAAAAAAAGGCTAATTGTTTGCCACTCCAAATGTCCAATTGTCTACTGTTATAGACATGCTCCAGTTACTCTCTCAGGACATACTGTTCTCTAAACTAGAAATTATGCTAAGCTTTGTCTAAAACAGGAAGGACACCATTAAGTTAAATAGCAAAAAACATAGCATAAGGAAAAAAAATAGAGCAAAAATTAACTTTATGCCATGGGCAATTGCATTGGTGTTTGGTAAGCTACAATCTGTCTCCAAGACACGTTTAGCAATACAGACATGCTGCTTAGCAACATCAGGGAAATCCCAACACAGGTAACAAATATAATAGTAAGAAATAAAAACTTATGTCTTAACAGGTTACTTATAATGCCAAAATGCAGACAACCGTTAAAATTATGTCTCCAGATTTGGAATTACCCGTGAAACCTCTAGTTTCTCAATAAGATTTCAGGCTAAAAACATCCACTGATAATGAAGTGTGCCGAAGCCAGACCAATAACAGAGCTATGGGGATAGGTTAAGACGATGATGATGATGAGAACAAGCAGGGCTGCATTTGTAATTTTAACTGACTACTTAGACAATGTAGATAATAACGAAGCATGACTACATGACCTATTTCTCACCTGAAATGTAAACTGACTTTGGCAGACTGTTTAGGTGTAATGTGTCGTTTTCTGTAACTGTTTAAAAAGCTAAGACAAATCCCCAGGGCAACTTATCGAGTCTGGTGCAGTACAGTATAGTTAGCTGAATAAAGGTTACTGATAGCACACCTGACTCATAAATGCAACTTTAGCCTTTCACAATAATTAACACAGAACAAGCTGTGAAACTATTTAGCTGCTTTTGGGTGTGTTGATTTACAGCAGAACAGTACATTATTTTATGCAGGAGAGCATTACAAGATATGTTGTTTTTAGGGGTGGCACGATTCGTCGACGTAATTGATATGTCAGTTTATTAAACATGCATTAATGTGTCGCATGTAGAAACTAAGATGGTTGTGTGTAGCGAGAGCATGGAGTCTGGTGAAAAGCGAATAGAAAAAAAATGTATGGGAGTATGTTAAGCACAGACTAAAAACATTCACTCTTTTATTCTTAGGTCAGTCTGGGCCTGTACAAGGACTCCCAGTGACACTATCCTTTAGCGCTTAAATTAGCAAGAAATGCTATGTCAATTAGTTCTCTGCATTACTGCAAAAGTTGACAGTTTCCCCAAAATGTTCTCATGAAAAATCACTGACAGTGTTGAGTGTACCCAATACTATCGCTTGTCCCTGCTTTTGTCCAATATGAAAAAACATCTTGCATAAAGTAGATTTTAGATACTGAATATGAAACCTTTAAGGAACATAAAGAGGACTGGACTGTATCGGTGTACTCTGCAGGTCAAATCAGTCTATGAGAGGTTGTAGCTGATTGTGCATCACTGGGTCTTGGTGAGTAAGCCTGGTTGGGTTGCAGCAGTGTATCCTGACAATCCTGTACTGGAACAAGTCACAACATCTTAGGATGCTCACTATTAAACTCCTATTGCTATAAGAGGAAAATCAGGAAGTCTATATTATTATTCGAGTTTATTTTTGCAGAACAATAACTTAATGAGCACTGTGTTACTGTCAGAAGCATTTCACCTGCACATTAAAAAATATTATATGGCTCAAGTTCTGGACTATGACTCAAATCATAAAGTTGAAATCACTTTAGACTCAACTTCTAAAACTCAGCTCTCTCCTTAGAGCTACACAGAATTTCCTCCAGGGTTTCAAACAAATCCAGCCTCCTTTGCTATGAAAGGTAGATCCATCATGGGTAGAACTGAAGAATAAAGAATATCGTCAATCCTTACCATCACATGATGTGATAAGCCTGAAGCAACAAGCCAGCACCAAGAGAGCAGGTGCTGCAGAAATGAAGTTGAATGCTTGTGGAGCCTGAGAATAAGATTTTAGTACTGCAAGTCATTCTCATTACGAATTAATCTCCCAGTTACTTTCATGGTCAATCACTTAATTGTTTTTGCTTTTGATTCCAAAGCAGAAATGTCTCTTAATGTATTTGTCACTTACATCTATATTGTTGTGTGCTTCTGAAGGCTTTAGATTATTCTGAATATACTTATGCAGTTGAAGACCTTGGTGAGAATTGTATGACAAACAGGAAGCACAAAGTCAGACTCTTTCTACTGAAAATTAGCAGAAGTCTCATTGAACTTCCTATTAGACTCCTGTGGCTACCATAGAAATGCCAGGAAAAAACAGTAAACACTCTCATTCTCGATAACTACGTGAGCTACACTGAAGAATAAATAGCTGATGCTGTAACTCTGTAAAATGTACTTAATTATTCAGCTTTGACTATCCATCAACATACCCAAACATCAATGTAATGATAATCATGACAACCTCAAGTAACAATGTGAGTAGGGTCTGTGTTGAGGCAGTGACAGGTTGGCACCAGCCTCAGACATGTACCTGAGATATAAAGACATCCCTTGGGGGGATGCTATGCTACTCTCTTGAGATTTACAGCTCACTGGCCCAGCCCCAGTTTAAGAAAATACCTCTAGTAACTGTTGGGCAAATCAGATGAAAGGAGAGCTATGTACCTTACTGCCCCGAGCCAGTGGAGCTGACCCTGATGTGCAGAGACAGAAGGAGGACCCCACAGCCTGAGGAGATGACCGACCGGTGTGACACAGTTTCCCCTCAACTCCATTCACATTTGACAATTCAGTGTGACAAAATGTTGGGTGTTTGACATACTGGGTGTAATACTGATTAATCGGACTGAATTCTGTGGTCCTGCTGAGCTTTATTAATGCCAGGCCTGTAAGTAGCATCAAATAATATACAATACAAAAATCATATTCCTAAGGAAATAGTATGAAAAAGCAAATGACAGAATTTAGGCTTCAGTGTTGAGCCCACTGTGTTGGGCCACTGATGGTTTCCCTCTAATCTCTTCCCTACAGGCACAGTACAGTGCTGTCATCCATTAGTCTAAGAGAAAAACTACTCTGACATAAGATTACGAAAGGGCTCTGGAGAGAAAAGAAGTTCAAAAATAAAGTTCAGCTACTCATAGCAATTTGCATTACTGGATGGATAAACACCTTTTCTGTCACTTCCTCCAGGATGCATTACAGTAACTCAACACTGAGATCAATAAAGCATTAAGGTGACTAGTGCCCACAGTGCGTAAAACTGGAACACACATAATTTTAGAAACCATGTATAGATTTTGGAGCACGTGCATAATTATGTAAGATCACGGCACGCCTTCAGTGACAGGAGACATTTAATGCAGCCTCTCCCTGCCACATTCAGTTAAGTTCAAATACTCAAATTAAAACACGGGGCCACCCCATTCTGTCAACAGCTATTTGTACCCCAACTGGTTTTATGTTGACACGGCTCATGCACGGTACAGTTTTTACATGTTTTTGTCCCACTTTGACACTTAAGACACAGTGGTAGTAAAGGTAGTAAAGGAATTGTGACGTACAGAGAGGTCAGAAGATGACACTCAGGCTTTGGTTCCAAGAGAAAACTCAAGGATGAGGTTTACTAAACCGCTTAGCTACAACACTTGGACCATGAGATCCTTGCTATGGCAGATAATCAGCCTAACCTGAATTAAAACTCATTGCCTAATGCAGCTCTGTGAAACACAAAGACAAAGCTTATTATGGACTGTGCAAAACTAGAGTGATCGATGTTTGTCAGAACAAACTAGACCGGCAGCCTGTATAGCTTTTTACCACCTTGCTTTTTGTTGTTTGTTGCTAAACAGTCGCTGTGTTTCTTGCAAAGTGACATAACATTAAAATCAAATCCACAAATCGGGATGAGCTGACGTGGATGAGGGAGGGGCAGCAGAATTAAAGTGGAATTATGACAGAACCACAATTATTTTGCACAACTACTGGATTCTGTGAATACTAGTGTCTACTATGTGTGCCCCTCCAATATTATTCTGTGAGCTTTTGTCATCAAACATGGCCAATATAAATATGTCTGGAACAGCTCCTTCTGTGGCTGTTACCCTGAAGTGATACTGACCTTACTGCTGACAGAAAACAGACCAGTTTCTCACCACAGTCAGAACCTGACTAAGCAGCAAATGCCCCTTAGTTCTCCCACAGCCTTCATGTGTAGGCAGAGACAGTTCAAAACACAAATAATGTTAACTGATGTTTCAGCACTACACTAGAAACTACACGCACACACACATATAGGCGTCTGCGCGTGCAATAACACTCAACACTCAAAGCAGAACTGTATGCCTGTATCCATCTATTTTTTCATTCATCAAATTCATCACAACCCAACATTTGTGTCAATTGGAGCAGCACCTTGAAAATGAAGTCTAGAGCTGAAGTCATGGGTCTCTGGATACAAGCAATCAGTAAATAAAACAAGGGAAAGCCAAAGGGGCATGACTTCCAAATATGAACTTCTGCAGTTCCTTTGTTTGTTGTTACTTTTCATTACCAACAAACAAAGGTGACTTCCCTTCAGTGTGGCTGCTAACGTCATCTTGGCAGCTGCAGTCCAGGGCACGATCATGCATATAAGGTACAGCCATTCAACAAATGGCAGCCTAAAATGCCAACAATACGGGGTGAATGACATGCGATGTACGTATGAGAGGCACAACAGACTTTTCATTCCTACACTTTGATATTCATGCCACCCTTCGCCCCCACTACACACATGGATGATGTCGCTTCAGCGCTCTCCATACACTGGCTGACTGACTTTTGCCTTTTGTCACCAAGACCGCACGATACACCACCTAAATCCCTGTTCCTGTAACCAAGGCCACGGACCACCATTGTAACCAAGTTTCAGCTACATTCCACTGTGTTTTGCAACAGTGAGATAAGGTGAAAGTTTCACTTCCCTCCAAGCCCAAGTGACCATGCAGTCTGTTCTCTGCTGGGTTTAAACACCATGCCTTGAGCTATACTTGAGCATAACCCCCTTCTAAACTCTCTACTATTTGCTGTGCAGAGAGACATAAAAGCTAAATCCAAAATATCCTACCATACTTAAAAGTGAAGGTTTAAAATCCAATACAACTACTCACAAGAGGAAAATCTCTAGTTTTTGTGAGTTCTTTAATAATGGGTGCTTTTTGGAATCTTCCTCATTCTGATCAGCTACTTCCCCCTCCCCCAGTGAACAAAGGACAAACCACTGCTTCCTTTCAGCAGATATTGTCAGCTGCAATGGGACAGACCAGTTGGAGAAATGGTTTTTGTCTGTGTGCATCTGCTGGTATTTCTAAGCCAAAGAGCAGGTTCAACAAAACATCAACATCTAAACTTAATCTATGTTTTTATTATAAGGGAATCATGTACATTATATAATATTTAACTGTACTCAATGAAGGGGTTTGGTGTGTTTTCCAGATTGCTTCTGTGTTGTTCCTGTTATTTATGTACATCCAGTAAAACTGTGATTAATATGATGGTAAAGTCTCTGGACTGTGTGCCACAGACTTAGGCTTGTGATTCTCTTAATCTATTTGTGAATTTACCTTTACAAGTTCTGAAAGTTTCTTGAAAAACGTCTCATTGAAAGTGTTGACTCATCTTGCACAGACTGGATTTTACACAACCTGAGGTATGTCAGACATGTTAAAAGAATACAACCTTTGTGTCAAACTAAGATGCTGCTAACTTAGCTTCTTTTCCAGCAGAGTGCTATGACAACTACCAGGTGCAATATCAACTACTAAGCTGTGTTCTATCTAATGTACACAGTCCATAGTCCTCAAAGCAACGTCCAAGTCCAAACTGCTGCTTCTAAACTATTTCAGCACATCAGCAGGGAATATCTGGACTTAGCCAGATGGGGAACATTTGGATCTCAGCCACCACTGATGAAATAAATGTAATGGATATGCTAGATACTGGACATAAATCTTCATGATCTTCCTGCAACTAGTTCAAATGTTAAAAATGTACTCAAACAGTACACCACAGCCCACACAAGAGTGTCTTGCCGAAGCTGATAGAAACCAACACCCCCTCACATCTCATGCTTAGTTTCCCTCTGCTTCCTGACCCACTTCCTCTCTCAGCCTAGCCATAGGAAGGAAAGCTACACACTTCTAACAACCTTGTACTGCAGCACAACCAGCAGAGGTTGGTGTGTCTGGAATGGGTAACAAACCCAAACACAGCTGTAGAACTGTCAACCATGGGGTCTTTCTGTAAGCCTTCACCTGCTCTGCACCTCACAGCGAGTCTGGTGGGAAACTCCTTCAACTCCAAAGCTGATTACACACAGGAGCTGAGTGACCTCCTACAAAACAGGGGCCAAATATGCAAATCATGCTGCCTGTCTGGCACACTAACTGTGGTCATTAGGAAATCAAACTAACCTATTATCGTGAGAAAACAAATGAGCTGCTGGTGGCATATAAACAGGGGGGTCACACGGAGGGCTACCTGGGTCATCAGCAAGCCACTAGGGCTCGACTGCATTTATTATTTATGGCTAAGTGAAAAGGTGAGCACCATCAAGCTTTTAAAGATATCCCTGTAAACATCAGTTCTGGATCAATTTCTAATACACCAGTTTTCTAGAACAGTGCTGGGATTTGAAAATCCCATTACTCACAGCGCTGAGGCAAATTTTAAAGGGTGAGGCTAATTCATACTACTTGTAACCAAGGCTGAAAAAAAATGTGTCAATTAATTGGCTTACTTAGCTGAGGACAAAAAAAAAATAGCGAATTAATTATTCAAATTCATTTTATCCTCCAAAAACGCCAAATATGCAGCTAAATGTGCAGTGGTTGTAGCTACAGTGATTATTTGCTTCTGATTATTTACTCACAGCCCTACTTATGACACACTCAAACACTAAATTTCCCTGTCAAACCATTAAGCAAACCCATTTTAATTACAACACATGTGGTCCAGTTGTGGAAACACTGATTAAAAGATTTAAGCAGATCAAACTGATCTGGCAATAAAGTGCCTTTGAATACAAGCCATGCATAACAAATATAATGTACTCTATTTAATTTGACTAACATAATTAAACCAAACCCTTGTTTTTTGCTGTGAACGGACTGTAACTAAAAACATCTGTCAACACAATGCTTATGGACTCCGCCATTTATTAGCAGGAATGTTAAACTAAAGTGCAGCAACATGACATGTCTGTGTCTGCCCTCACTGACTACTAGTATACATTCAGCATATTTTCTCTACATGCTATAACCAGACAATCAGAGCTGACGGGAGACGGTATGCAGATGGACACTTCTAACGGGAAGCTCGAAAGCAGCGATCACTTCTTCTCTATGAGCCTTTTCCAATTAACTTCCATAACCTACCATGTGTTAGTGGGTCAAATCTGACCCTGGCATCTGCATGAGCTTTTTACATTTAAATCAAAGCGGGCAATTTGACACAAAAAATGTGAATAAAATAGATCAATGTGGATACTTTGTGTTTGGATCCTATAGTTCAGTTTGAGGACATTATATTAATGCCAGTACTGGATACCAAGGGGCAGGGCGCGGTTGTTCTGTTTGCACCTCGGTCTATGTGGCTCTACCGTTTCGGAGATAAGTTTTCCTGCCGCACTGTGGTGAGCCACCCCACCCCACTCAATAACGTACAACAGCACATTTCATGTCCTAAATTGTCCACAAAACCCACCCGGCACCAAAAAGAAAGAAAACCATTTCTCGATAACAGCAGTTTATTTAGTTATTGTTAGAAACCTCCGGGTTTTGTCAGTTAACTGCCGCCGAAAGCTAACCTAGTGCTAGCAAAAAAACAATTCACATTATCTCCCGATTCATTTTAGCTAGCGCATGCACTTTCCTGTCTGGACTGCCGGAGGGGGACAGACGGAGACTGTAACCGAATTAAGGGGGAAAACAACTTCAGAGATTGAAAGAGCACCGCTTAAATCTGTAACCTACCTTCTGAGAGGAAAATGAAAGTATTCCCGAAAGCTGGATGATAAAGCAGATCCCAATCCTTATCCCTGCAGATTCCTCCTCCCTGCTCCGGAGCCGCCGCTGCTGACACCGCTCGCTCTCACAGCTCTTTCCCAATGCTAACGGTAGCCCGCCCCCGCTCGGCTTGGCGAGCTGTGATTGGATCAACAGTTTTTGACGGACAGTACTAGAGGCCAATTACAGTGTCTTTTTAGATGGCGAGGGAGTTCATGCCTCCTTTCTTAAGGTTCCCATTTACAGAAAATCACAGTCTCTGGTGTGTTTTCGGTGAATTTTGGCATTTTAATCTACAAGGCGATCACTCTTATGTCTATTATCTATTTATTTGTCTGATATCCAGTTTATTCTGCCTATTATACTATAGTGATATTATTTAGAGAAGCACCACCTGGCAATTCATTTGTCACGTCAATTGATTTTAAGTAGTTTTTTCTTGGAGATATAGACAAACGCATCCTACTATGACATCATTCAGGAGAAATGCAATGAGTCAGGAGGACAATATAATGTATAATATTTTGTATAATTACATTAATAATAATAATATGATATATATAAATCAGTGCTTCAGCAGCAATTGAGTATGTGCATGTGCAATTGGAAGTGAGTGGGGGTGCCTTTGTGGATACAAAACATATGTTGACAACCACAAAACTACATGGCTGAATGTTTTTCTCTGAGAAAACAACTCCTAGATTCTATTTGGATTACGCATACAGCCAGTCCATAAAGAAAAAAATCTAGTATATACAGTTTGCGACACACAGAAAGAACAGCACATGCTTATACAAGCACATGCACAGGCTTAGTGTTCTATATATCATTTTGTAATATTGAAAACATATTTCAATCCTCAGGAAGAACACAATGTACCACAAGTGTATTGCTGCACCACAAGATGGCAGTATTTTTGTAAATCCAGAGTGATGCAGACTGCTGGCAGCAGAATCATGCTGATTCCATCATCTAATCTATTTTTCCTTCCCACTCTATCGGTCTTGTAGGTTTGGGTTGATGCAAGTGTTTGTGGCGACATCTCAGAGCCCACATACAAGAAGAGCAGACTTCACTGATTAATTGCTTTTTCAATCATGGATGACTCACTGATTCATTTACCTGCTGTCCTGCGATCCACTGTGTGCTGTGCACTACCTGCTGCTTCTGCTCATTTGATACTACAGTATGCATTGCAGTAAGTTACATCTTACCTTTTCTCACTGATGGCTTCCTCTCAATTGCCTTGTCTGGGGATTTCTGAGCTGAGTCGAAAGCTGCCTTCATCTGTGCCACTTTCACAGACTGGCCCTGTTCTTCAATCTTGACTTCAGTCGGCTTTGGTCGGTCCTGGTGCTGTAGCTTTTCATGCAGTTGAATTGTCTCCTTTATGAGATCTGATACGGGCCTCGATTTGGGAGCATTCTGGGATTTGTCTCTCTTTGTGACAATGTCATCTCTGTCTTTACTATTTTTTTTATCGGATTGGTCTGGTACTGGAATTTCTGTGTTAAGTTTCGTTTGAAGATCCTTCACACTGCTTGTAACCTGTTGGCTTTTTTCTTGGATAACTTCAACCAAAACTGAGCCAACATCCACAACTGGTGCAGCAGTGTCCTCAGTGGAGTCCTCCACCTTCTTTCTCCTCACAGAGTCACTATGTGTGCTCTCAGAGCCAGATAACTCTGGATCGGTTTTGCTGTTACTATCACTTTTTATTTGGGGAGGTGACTTTACACTATTGTTGTCTGTGTTCTCAGCAGTAACTAAATGGCTTGAGTTTGTGATTTCCCCATCACTTTTTGTAGGTGGAGCCTTTGCATCAGACATGGAGGAAGGTGGAGATTCCTCAGTGATCACACCACTTATTTCACATGACGTTCTGTCAGCTGAAACAGCTGATTGTAAGTTGTCTGAAGACTGGGTTTTACAGGGTTCCATATTTGGCTTTACCTCCATCTTATTCTTCAGTGAAGCATCTGTTGAGTTAATGTTAATTTCTGAACTAGGGCAGACAGCTGTGGAATAATGTGGTTTTGTGAGGATGCTCTCACACATATTATTTCCAGGCTGAAAACAACATCCATCTGAGGTTAGTTTCATGTGCATGCCTTCAATGTGGTGATCTTTTGTTGCATGATTTGCTTTTGAATCTGCAAAGGAGGATAAAGTACCCTTAGCACCACATTCTGATTGATCAAGTCCATTACTGGATAATTCCGCTGCTGCACTACTCCGGTTTGCATCCAACTCCACTGGAACTTCTGCTCTGTCACTGATGTTGACCTCTTTTATTTTAGAAATATCTGGGCTTGCCTCCTTCCTGTTTCTCTTCAATAGCTTCTCCAAAATAGAGCTGGGTTCAATGGATAAAACTGGATTTGATGCAGAATCTGAGTCTGTCTCTTGATGTGTGGTTGCTTCAGCTGTGTCCATATGTACATCAGACCTCACTGGTTCCCTTTGACTATCAGCATCAGTGACCTTTGCGTTTGTTGAAGAGTATTCATTTAAAACTGGCATCACTTCACCTTCCCCATTTCTATCAGTCTCTGTTCTCACTTTCTGAGGTCTGTAGTGAATGGTATCACACATGTCCAGAAAAGACTCTTTCTGCAGAATGTTTTTTAAAGGATGTTGGGGCTGAGCTGGAGGTGGTTCCTTCCTCTCACTCAAACTCCCCACTGTTTCTGCAGAGAGCTCAATATCTTCATTCTCAATTTCATTCATGGTAGTTTCATTCTGAATTTCAACAGACTCACCTCCACCTGGATGAGCTTCACATTGGCTGATCCTCATCATTACTGAACCCTCGTCATTGTTGTTCAAAAAGTTTACATCCCCAGAGGTAACGTTGCCATGGTTCTTGCATGAAATTTCCTCTTGGGTTTCCTCGTGTGGGTCAATTCCCTCATCCTGATGCTCCATCTTGTTTTTTAAGGATGCTTGAAGCTCCTCCTCAGCCATCCTTTCCTCTCTCTTGGTTTGATTGAATAGCTTGTATGCTCTGGCTCTTTCCTCAATCCTTGCACTATTCATTTGGTTCGCGACTGTCTCCTGTGGAACCTCTGTGTCAGTCCTGCCTCCTTCTCCTCCCTCCTTTCCAGCCGCCCCTCCCTGTTTCACCTCCCTTGCAGCAAAAGAACTCGCCTTTAAATTTATGTGCTTCTCACTAGAAGGTGTTGTTGCCTCTTGGCAGGGTCTCTCATCCACATCCAAAGTGTCTGGCTCCCCTGTATTTTCCCTGGTATTACCAGCCTCCTCCTCACAGGAGCTTTGTCCCTCCATGACATCACCCGTTAGACTGCCTGCACCTCCTGAATCAGACAACCTTGTCTCTTCCAGTCCTTCACCAAGGGCCTGCTCTTCTTCAAGTTTGTCCTGGTTCTGTCCCATACTGGTCTGTGGAGAAAGATATAATGCCACGTTAGGAAATTTGGTACATTTTATTTTGACTGTGGACTATAACTGATCTGTGAATCTTAACATTACTCGTGGGAAGAGGACTTATACTGTGTAGCAAACAATTCATAGTCACACAAAAGTCATTTTCACGGAAGTGGTGAATCGGAGTATCTTATGACTTGAACTGCTATAATATACCCTCTGTTGAGTTATTCATGCACTTGCAATGTCTATACCAGTTCAACTTGTAGACAAATTACAGTCACAAGATGTTGCTACAATCTGACTTGTGAATTTTAAATCACCCTCAATTTGGCCCCTTACTACAACGCATTGAATATGTAGAGCTTAAGCTAGAAAGATTTTTTCATATTCAGATATTGGCCAGAGAAAGATGATCACTTTAAATCAGAGTTTAACATGTGCACACAGAGTAGCATCAAATATGCAACTTAGATATATGTGATAATAATTTTGATGGTATTCAAATGATAAATTTCTGTACATTCATACATTCTAGATTTAAAACGGAAGATGGAAGAAATATGCCTCGAATTATTTTATGGCGACAATTAAAATTTTCATAAAAAATGTATATCAGACATGAAATATTCAAAGTGGAATATTTTTAAGGTCTGAAGTTTTCATTTTTTTCTGTTTTGTCTGCTGCAACAATATTTCCCTTAAATATTGTACCTTAATTTTCATTTGCCAAGTCTGTGAACAGTGGTTTGGGATAATCACCATCACATCAGGTAAGAACAACAGGAAACTCTCACTAATTGATTAATCCCTCTTTTAATAATGGAGTTTCTTATGACATATTAGCAGCAAATCTTTTTCTGATACTGTACATCTTAAAGTCAGACTGTTTTGTTCTATTCAAATCTTAATTTTATGCTAATTTGGTTTCTTGTGACCCAATTAATTTATTAGCTGCAGTTGAGTCTTTTCATTTTCTGTCATATGAGGAATATGTCATTCTTATAAACTCTGGTAAAATAGGTTTTGCACTGATTTAAAAGGTAAATCTGCACAGCTGTTGTAGAGACACTTTTCCATGAGACTGTGTAATTGTATATAAAGTGTTCATCCACCAAACTGCTGCAGTAAGCACAGAAGATGCAGAAGCACAATAAACAATGGTCTCCACCATGAGTCTGTTTCCTATCAGTCGTCTGTGTGACAACATATGACTGCTGTTGTCATATCATCTGACAGGCCTGCACACTGCCCAGACACATGGCTAAGAGAGCTAACGTTGCATTAAAATGGTGGCATAGCAGCGTGGAAAAGATACAGATGTTTTTCATGCTGGGATATTAAAGGATCACAAATGTATGATAAAATGCATAAAGGCCAAAAGATAAAGTTACACAACTGTCTTTTCTCCTCCTATAGGTTATGTGGACCCATCAGGGGAGTTTGAATTCATTGACTATCCTACACTTACTCTATCAGTAAGTGTGGGTAACCTCTTCCCTTAAGGCAGTCCACCCCTGTTAACAACCAGTCCATTATCTTGTCTCATCCTCCTGAATGCCCAAAGCTAATCACTTGATCACCATGTGTTCTGCAGCTTCAACATACTCGGAAGACATACAGGAATTCAAACCAATGGACCACAAACATCTGTAAAACAGACAACCTATTTATTATATCTCAGCTCTGATTATTATAACACAACACACCGGACACAGGCCTCATGACACTGTGCTAGATATAATATTGATATTTTACCATATGTACGGCTGACACTTACCAGTTAGATTCTGTGGAGTTGATCGCTCTCTCAGGACCCAAAGAGTGCTCTTTGTCGGTTGTTTGTTGATGTTCAGTCCTCCCTCAAATGCACAAGCAATGGGAGCCTTATATTGCATCCATGTGACGTCACAACACATTTGACTAATACAATCAGGGAAAACTTGGGCTTGTAGTTTCACTTTTTGCTGTCTTGAGAAGCCTCAGACAAGCTATGTCTTTGTTTGCTTGTGTGTAGTTTAGTACATAGAAAATGTGTTTTCACTCTGCTCAGATATTAGATACATACTGTTAGTAGTATAAACCTGAATGTCAGACAAAGATAAACATAAGAAATGTCCTCATTTGTTCTACTTCCCTTACTCAACACTTCTCCTGCAATAGGTTGCAAAAGTTTATACTCGTTCACTCCAGGATCCCAGTTGAGTATGAATACTTGTGTGTGGTATAAACGGTGAGTGATTGTAACCACCCTGTGCGCATCCTGCAGTGTGAGAAATTATCTGAAAATAGCCCAGACCTTTGTTTCTTTTGGTCTCTATAGTAACATTCAAAACAGGATACCTCCTCAGATAGTAAAACAAAAGTTGAAGCATGGAAGCCAAGAATTCACCATTAGAAGTACGGGAAAAGAGAGCTGGAGCCCACACCCAGATACTGTAAAACTGAAGCCTGCTGTGCTGACACTCAAGCTTCTAATCGTCCTGCTGTTATTGCCAATGTTTTTGTGTTGAAAAGTGTTACAGGTCATTCTCGATCTTGTCTACACAAAAGTTAATTTGTCTCTAATTTAAACTCGTGATTAATTGAAAACAGACTTCACAGCACGCTAATAATGAGGTTTACAAAGCTCCTTATTTAGTCTCTGTCATTTTAATGTTTAAAAGTTTACAGTCGTCACACACATTACTTTTCCAGTTAACCTTTATTGGAAATACCAGTGTCATATTTTGTGGAAATGCACAAAACAACAGATGCTGAAATGCTTTATACCAGTGTCAATCCACACACAAGAAATACTAAGTCAAATCTTTGCAGCCTTTGTGACCCACCACATGCTATACTGCACAGAAGACTTGTCTACCATTCATAGCCAGCCACAGTCATATAGGCCTGGAGGAATATGAGTGTGTAATTTAAGTGATTCAGTGATGTCATGCAAACAGTGACAGGAAGCCAAATGTTATATAACCTGGCTGTTGAAAATAGCTCTCCTGCCAAAGCATACACATGGAGGCACAATGATGTAATTTAAGGGTACACACATCATAGTCAAGTCAATGCACAGGTATTTAGTTAAACCTAAATAGCTGTTTAATTCTTATCGTGGGAGGAGATCATGTGGCCCGGGTCTAACTAGTTGGTCGCACCAAGAAACTGTTTGGATTAATTGTTTCTGTCCTTTGTTACTGTCTCCTCTAGCCTCTACACTTTCCAATAACCCCAACCAGTTGAGGCAGATGGCCACCTAGCCTGAGCCTGGTTCTGCTGGTGCTCTCTTCTGTTAAAAGAGTTGTCCACTCCACTGTTGCCCAGTGCGTGCTCAAGAGAGATTACTTGGGATTCTCTCTATTTGACTATCTAAAGTCTCAACTTTGATATGCAAAGTGCTTTGAGGTTACTGTTGTGATTTGATGCTATATAAATAAAACTGAATTGAATCTTGAACACAGCATCTGGATCATATACAGGCTGCTACAGAAAAAAATCTCCCTATTATGCCCAGGCAGAATTGATGGACATTTTCTACCTTATTACAAAAAAGACGGACCATGGTACATTATGTAAAAGACATTTTTATTTCAATATTTAGCACATACAGTACATATTTTTGACCAACATAAAAAGTGCAATATGCATTCAAACTACAGCCATGTACAGTACAAAAGTTACTGCATACTTAAATATAAAAAGAAAATGGTTACAAAACTGCAAAGTAACCTTTAGTGATCGTTGTCACGTCAGCGTGACAAAAGCTTTAAAACTCATTGATGATATGAGCATAAAAGCTTAACAGCTATGAGCCTGATGACTCCACAGAGTCTGTCGTTTCTCCAAAAAGGTGCAACAAAGATGTGACAGCATTTAAATAGGTACATGATGGACATGATTCACATATTTTGTACAGCATTAATGGCGTTTCAGATTTGTCAAAACTGTCAAATAACTTTGGTCTTTAACGTAAAAAAACACAATTGAGTTTAAAATGTTGGCAACCCTCCAGAATGAATTTAAGGTAAAAAAAGGTTTGGAAGTAAAATATTTGAAGTTTTGTGTTCAGAACTTGTCAAAAATGTTCCAATAACTTCACCTTGGGGGGAAAAAAAACACATAACGTACATTACACCGTACTTTTTCCTCAGTTCCTGTCACATTAAGAATTTGTAGGATGATTTCAAGCCATGCAGTGTGACTTCTCACTCTGCTCTCCCACAGACATTGTACATCATAGAGGGTGATGAGGTCAATAACATTACTGTAATGTTATTTTGGAAGATAGCTTGCTAAAAACAGTGCAAAGTAACAACAAACTCAGAAATGTTTCTGTTTTGTTTGTTGAAAACAGTGAGCATGCCTCTGGCAAAACAAAGTCTCTGTCTTCTCTCATCCCTTTCTTCCCATTCACTCACTCAGAGACTCACGCAACATATACCTCTGCATTAAAATAAGTTCAAAACTGATTTCCTTACATTAACTCCACATCAGCAACTGAATTAAACTCTAGCCTGGTGTTCCATGAATGCAACATGAGGTAACCATTAATTTTACAACCCTATAGCATCAAAAACATAAACTGTGCGGTAAACAAGTCTACATTTACTGTATTAACACTATGCCCTCTGTCAAGCTCCACTGATAGACTCAAGTTCATCAATGTAGGCTACCACTTCGTACCAGATGGGTAAACATAATCTAAGTGCCAATAGATACCATACCATAATCTGGTAAATATCACGTACTAACAGCTGTAAAGTTAAAGGTTATAAAGCATCTCGTACCTTCTCCTCCTGCAGTCTAACACAGCTCTGTGCCTCTGGTCTTGTGGGTAAGGCACTTGTTTGTCCACAAATCAAACCAAGTTAGAGGTGAACTGATGGCTTTACACTTTTCAGGTACAGCAATATGACTTTAATCACTGTGAACAGCAGTTTGAGAAACAATGTGGCAAAGGAGAGTGTCTTCTCCTTACAACCTCAGTTGGCATTGTTTTGTTTGTTTTTCTTTTTTTTTTTTTCTCTCTCTCTCGGATTCGACTCCTCCTTTTTCAAGAATTTGTACAGCCTTCTCCAGCACCACAGGATGGCTGGAGTGTATATAACCTCCACTTGAGGTGTCAGCTTCTGGACTCACCTAGTAGTGCTCTTTCTGGAGTCTGCAGGTCTTCGCAGGGTCGGGGCAGAGCAGAGGTGGCAGGGGAGTCCCATTCCAGCCCTGGGTCTGGCTCTGGGGACAGTGAGAGGAGTAGCAGGGTTCCTGCATCTGACGAGCAGGCAGAACACAAGTCCTCAGAGGAGAAGTTGAGGCTACCCAACTTGGCCAGCGAGTTGGATCGCTTCAGCCTTGAGGGTACAGTAAGGCCTGCCAGCCGCATGCGGGTCTCAATCTCCTGCGCCCTCTGACGTACAAGGCCAGGCTTCCCCCTCACGCTGCGCAGACTGTCACTGCTGGAACTGCGTGTCAGGACTGAGCCATGAGGTGAGGAGGTTGGTGTGAGGAGACCAGACCCCACCACCCCCAACAAGGCTTCACTGGTCAGTGGCACCACAAGTGGCTCTAACCTCACTTGGCATGGAGTAGAGGATTTAATAAAGTCCCCAGAAAAGCTGGAGAACTCGTCTTCCTCCTCAGTGTGAAAGGGGTTTTTCTTAGACCTTTGGCATACATGCAAAGGCTTCAGAGAGTTCAGGCTCTCCTGAGACAAACCTGAAAGTCTCTCTAGTCTCTCTGCACGTCGGCGGACCAGTCCAGATCTCTGCAACTGTAAAAGGGTCTCTTGCTGTTGGCCAAGGTAACAAGCCACTGCAGGCTTCTCTTCTTCCAAATCCATTGTCATCAGCGCAGGCAGAGTGTCTGAGGGAGTGGCAGGTTGCGTTTTGTCAAGCTCAGCCTTTACTTCCAACAATTCACCACTGTCCTTAGGCTCCACTAAGTCCAGTGATTCTCCTGGCTGCTCCTCTCTGTCAAGCGGAGCTGTGGATGCGGAGGCTGTACAGTTGGCACAGTCATACAAAGGGTCACATGGGTGCAGCAGTCCCACTGAAGATGTGAGGTCTTCAGAAGAGGTAGTATGGGACTGCAGGAATGAAGCACTTGGGACATGAGGAGGACTTGGGTTAAGGCAAAGCTTATAAGCCAGCGTTGGAGAGTCTTGTTTCTGATAGGACTTAGGATCCCTCCAAGACAGTGTAGAAGCATCAGCTGGAAGAGGGAGAGAGGAAGCCTTTTCCTAAATAAAAAAAATAAAAGTAATGGCCAGTGAGAATGTAGTTATTTTGCAAACTTCATTTATAAAACTAACTACAGCATTTTCACTCTAAAACTCAAACTTACATTGTGGCTGTGCGCCACACTGAAATGGTTGTTGTTGTTGGAATTTTCATTCAGGGTTGCCAAGTCCATCCCATTACCCTCCATATCGCCTTCAACCTCCACATCTTGTGTTTCCTCTCCTTCAGCTTCTTCTCTGCCCCCACCATCATCTGGCTGCATTAGTACCTCCATCTCTGCCTCCTCCTTCTGCACCTCTTCCTCATCCTCTTCCTGTACTGTGCTGAACTCGAGCCTCAGACGCAGTTCCTCCATAGTCTCTGGGCCACGACTGCACGTCTGGGCAGCAGTTCCCTCTGCTGTAGACCCAAAGTGAGGCAGGGGCAGGCCTTCACGGCCGTCAAAGGCTTCATCATCCAGCAGAGCGTCCCGCTCCACATCCTCAATCTCTATAAAGACTTTTTCCATACCAAGAAGTGGGGGGCCACGCACAGGCGTTGATGGCTCGCTGTCCAGTGCAGAGTCAGAGAGCCGGCGGAAGTAGTAGTTGTTGTAGGCGGGGTCAATCTCCGGTGCAACAGTCCTGCACGTGGAGGGGCATGCTGCACCTTTATCAGACAGTGCCTCCTCACAACAGGGAGACATCTCTGGCTCTGGAGTCAGGTGGGCTTCGTCCTCCCCTCCACAACATTGAGCCAATCCCTGCTGCCCCTCTGCCATCTCACAGTCTGCATCTGGATGCCACAACTTGTTGTGCCGCTGTTTACTGAAAGTAAAGTATACAGAAGAAAAGCAGATGTCAAACCGAGAAAAGACAGCTAGCAAACAATGCTGTATACACACATCGAGTGAGGGAATGTACCTGGCATCCAGGATGCCCTCGTACTCGGCCAGCTGTCTCATGAAACCTGGATTGGGTCGTGTGATGGTTCTCTTTTGTTTGACAAAGTTGTAAGCCTTCTCTAGCGACCAGCCATACTCCTTCATGGCGTAAGCAATAACGGTGGAGGCGGACCGACTGACACCCATCTTGCAGTGAACTAGACACTTGGAGTGGTTCTTTCTGTAGGTAACAAATATATGCACATATACAGTAAATATACAGATATTTCTACCAAAAAAATGTTATAACTTTTCTTTTTCTTCCTTTTTTCAACCAAAAGTGTGAGACTCACTGTGTTGTTCTTTGCATTTACTGTTGTGCAACTATGATCCAAGAAGTAATGAATTAATGATTAATAATACTAAACTTCATCAGATAATCACTTGGCTCTCTGGACATTATAAAGCAAAAAAGTTTATTTTTAAATTAAAGTTACTAAATCAAAAATGCACTGAAGTGTAAAAAATACTGGAACAAGCCAGAAATCACATCTTCTGTGCAACATGTGATAGAATAATTGCATTAACTGTATTCTCTTTCCAAATAAGGGCTAATGTTTACAGTCCTAGGCTAAAGGAGGAGACATCCTAGCTGGTTGTGAGTTGCCAGGAGGTGGTGTTCAGATAATGAAATGTGTGTAAAGTCAGTGGTATGAGAGATGTTTCAAAGACTTAATGACACAGAGTTCATGAAAAGATACCTGACAATTTTCTATTAACTGGGAAGATGTCACTGATTTGGCAGTGTTCTGTGTCACAACCAACAATTTTGCCCACATAAACAGAATGGTCTACACATGCATAACGCTTTTCTACGATATCAGTACCTGAAGCACTTTACATTCATACACAAGGCTCCGGCTTGACCCACAGGAGCTTGTGAGGGTTCAGGGTCTTGCTGAAGGACACTTAGCTCGGGACTTTGATTAAATCTGATCAAACTGATCATTTGTATGGCACCAAATGATCCACTGCCTAATTTGTTCCTCGACTGTACAGTGTGAAATCAATGAAGCAGACATTTACAGTATGCAAATTACACTGGTGTAACTGGTATCATTGGAGTCATTATTACACACACATTAAAATAATGGTCTGACAAAGACACTGATGTGAATTAAAACCAGAACAATATTATTATTAACACTTATTGACTATGGATGTGAACTTCATGTTCCCTTAGTGGACAATCGTGCAGGATGTGTGATATAGACTTATAAACTTACATAGAAATAAAATTAGTGTGAAGCATGTTATTAAGTATTTTAATAATTAAGTAATTTGTCTGTTACCTAAGTTTTGCATATAGTATATAAAGACTTCATCTAATAACTGGAACAAATGTCAGAATTTCAATGTTCCACTGTCTAAAAATACAAAACTCTATCGTCAGCTCAAACTGCAGTACACCAGTAACATCACAAATTTTCCTATGAATAAATCTACCTCTGCTGGACGTACGAGTAGAAGGCTTCATAAATAACTTGTGTCTTGAGTTAGGAGTTGTTTTAGTCCTAACTTTCAGCAAGAATCCTAGGAGTGATCCTGAGCCACTTGATAAACACAGGGCCAAATCCTACAAATACTAAATAGCTTTCAAAGCTTGTGTATTTGACAGTTCACAATCACAAACACGTCTGTGGTGCTGATAAGATACCAATATGTTTTCTGTTCCACTCAGGACTCACTTTGCTTTAACAATGAAGTTGTATGTGTCATTCCAGTGAGCTAGTAGGTCAGTGGCCTCTTCATCGTAGACACGTATGTTGTGATAACTGAATGTGCCTGGAAAGAAGTTGTCTATCTCTCTGGTGACGTTGAGAATATAACCCACCCTGGGGAGGAAAGATAATGTTAAATCTCAACAACATTCTTTCCTGCTCAAATCATAATCAAAATATATTTTGTGTGTGGTTATCTTAGCTCTTTCATAATATAAAATAAATCACCCTGTCTCTTGCAGCTCCTCCAAATTAGATGCATTCCATTCAGATCCCTAAAAAAAGAGAGAAAATCCTGTTTAGACTGAGTATATTTCCCAACTTTTATAGTTACTAAAGCACCAGTTTTCCATGGCATGGAAAGGAAAGGCTTATATGATCTCCATTATTCACAAAACAAGAGATAACAGATGCTGTTGTGTGTAAGAGACAGGATCAATTGTCGCACCAGGTAGACATGGTCAAAGATGAGAGTGGCTTTGTCCATTTGGCCCAAGATCAGCAGCATCTCATTGTCAATGAACTCTTTGTACTCCTTCAGGTTGCAGTTCATGTGCTGCTCCAACTCTGTGCGGATCTGACAAAAAATACACAGCATTACTTGAGTTGTGTTCAAAGGGATTTTCTGTGGTGTTGTAATGTGTTTACTGGGATGTTTACTTATCTTATAGACCAAAACACAACAGTGTCAGAGTATTGTTGTGTAATAATTCCTAAGAATAAGAAAAATGAGTTGTGTCTCTGTCTTTAAAGAATGAGATATAACTACAGCCACCGAAAACAAAACTGAGAGAAACATATGCAAAGCAGTGGTTTACTTCAGCATATCGATATTTACCTGTTTGCAGGTGACGTTCTCGAGGTCCTGGGACGTCATGATGCTTCTGAGTTTGGCTTTAATAAGGCACTCTGTCCTCTCTCTCTCCGAAGGCCTACCAAAGATTAAAATTTCAGACATTTTTTTTCTAAAATGTCAAGCTATTTCAACAACAGTTTTGTCCTTTACATACAGAATCTGATTTAAGTTTGCTTGTGTTTACTGACTTGTCAACAAACATGGTGGGCGAGTCTGGCCGTGTGGTCTCCAAGTCTTTCATGGCGTTCCACTCATTGATGCAGCTCTGGTCTGAAGCAATGCAGCTCTCATAGTAACCCATCCAGGTGAGTGCCATGCCCCCAGGGAAGTAATTATACCTGCGTGACACCTCACATGCCTTGTGCAGCACCTGCAGGGCTGACCTACATAATAGTTGTTTGGAAAAACAATGGTTTCTACATGCTCTACATGACAGATTTTATGAGCTGTATTTGTAAAAGCAATAAAATGACTGCAGGCTTTACAATGTGGCTTTGTACAATTCTGTGCACATGTCTCCTCAAGCCAGCAGGTGGCAGACTGAATCAGTACTGCCTCAACCTGACTCACTGCAGCAAAGTGTTTCTATCAGAAGATTTATTGTGATGTGTCATCTTGCTAAATCAACCACTGTGGCTCTGGAGGCTGCTCATTACTCACCACATAGCCTGCACTGACACAGGCTTGAAGACATGAGTCCGACCTGCCGTGTTCACAGTAAAGCCCCTGGGGACCAAGCACAACAGATGATCAGCTGAAACAGCATGCAGCTACTGGACGTGAATATCATGTGTGGACAAAGTCTTGGATAAAAAGTAGAGAAAAATCACTGAGTTGAATGGTGCAGCTGTGCTGTCTGTGCTGACAAACTCACCCATCTCCATCCAGATGGATCTTAGTATCACTCCACAGAGGTAGTACCATGCCAATCGAGCAGCTTTTGCTGGTGAAGGAAGAGTAAAAATTGAAAACAGGCAAAAATAGGAAAACGGCTCATTTGCAAGGTGAATAACATGAATCATAAATTATCAGATTCACATACATCCACTGACAACTTAGTGAATATATATAAATCTAAACAATTTTCCTGCAGGCCCAGAGATGGCAAGATTATATTCTATTGCTACATGTGATGTTAATGGATCCCATATAAAGACTAGTGCAAGGAGTAAGTTGTGTGACAGAAATAAAAATATACTCCACAGCAGCTCCACACAGCTTCAACACAGACACTGTGTTGTTCAAATTCATAAATAAAGATAAAATACAACACCTTGTCTACAAAAACATAAAAATATCAACTCATAAATGAGCCTTTAACAGCAGCCATTAAATTCTACACATTGGGCCTATTTGTACCAGTCTTTGTTGGTAAAGTCGATTCCCAGTAGGATGTTCTCCTCTGTGTCCTGTCGCCCACTGGTGTATAAAACCACCATGTACCGCACACGATCTGACCATGCACTCTCAAGCCGCACTGCCTGTACAGGATACAAAGAATTAACTTCAAAATGTTTCCTGTTTTACTAAGAGCTGCCAAGTTCATAAATTTCCTCACTATTTAATGCAGATTAGTTTGACAATTTCAGTATTTGCTAAAAATGTGTGTTTAACATGTCACAAAACAAATAACAACAACAACAACAGACCCCAACCCAACAAAAAAACAACAACACATAAATTTGATGTAATGGGGTAACAGATTTCTAGGAGTGCGTATAAAGCTGGCAAACGTTTAATGAAATAGCATGCAGCAAAGCAGACACACAGCATGGAAACATTCACTAATGCTCCCCTGAGTGTCTTCAAACCTGCTTGTATGAGCTAAAAAGTTGGACAATAAAATTATGCAGATACTTATGTTTTCTCTCACCAGTTTGATTCTGTCCTCGGAGCGAAGAATGTTTATCATCACCTGCAGGTGTTGCGGTAAGTCACCTGTTGAGGAAGATAATACAGTAAAATTAGTTATAATGAGCTATTTGATGTCAGTAGTAACAGAGATACAGTAGATTATCATACTATGAGACTTGACAGACAATATACAACAATGATAAAGTCAACTTTACATTGACAACGGTGACAAATTATTGACAATATACAATAAGCTTATATATTATTAAAAAAAAATCAATGTTGTAGTCTAGTTACATTAACTTGTACTGCATACTAGTGTTTACTTTAAAGCTACATCGAAAGCCTTCTGAAAACAATAACATATAACCCGCTGAGTGATTTTTATTCAGATGACGTGTTGTTAAATGACTGACAAAAAAATTAATCAACAAGAAATTTTTCCACCGTTGCGTGAACAGATCTATCAGACAATTCAAGAACTTGTCTTGGTGCATTTCGCTCCCCTCAGTCCTCCCTGTGCCAAGACATGTCAGTGAACTGGAACAGTAAAACGGGGTGTGGAAATGACTCAATAGCAATGCCAAGTAATTGACGATGCAGAGTCAACTACTGTACGTTGAAATATGTCACAGCAGGACTAACAGACAAACCATGACGTTCTGAGGAAACTAATGCTTCTGGACATGTCATGTGCTGTTCTCAGACTGGAACTTATTTCAAATTTAAAATATGTACCTGTATTGGTTATTTTATTACATGGCTCATGAAGTCATGACAGTCAGCCTATGTGTGACTGTCTGTGACGCAAGACAAATAAACATATGAGTTACCTGACAAAGTGACTGGTAGAGTGGACAAAGCTACCAGCTGCAGAAATGACTTGCAAATGAATTGGCAGCATTTTAGTTGTTGGCTGGTGCTGAATCCCCACCATGCCAGAGGACTGGTTGGTCAGCCTTGTGTCTTTACAGCAATTAGCTGTGACTTTCAATAAGGACATTTTAAAAGTCACTGATTTATACAGGTACTTTAAATCACTAGGTCGGGATTTGCCACACTGGGAAAAAGCAAAACTTTTTTTTGGTTATCCTGGCTCCCACTGGCCATTACACTAGAAAAACCACCAGGACACTCAGAAAATGGAGGCTGTAAGTAATTTGGCTACTGTCAATAAACAGTAAACACTGTAAAGCCAACTACCTCCTAGCAATGTTCTGTTCATGTGCAATTAATCTACAGGATGCCAAAAACATTCAAACTCAATTTCACTTTAAAACCTACTCCTGAATGTTCATTAAACCAGTGAAATAAACTAAAAACCCAAAGTCACAGGGGGTATGGTATGGTGGATTTACATTTACCTTATTTACTCTCTGCTCTGTAAAGTTATCCCAATATGAGAAACAGATATTACATGGTAATACAAACAATAAGAGTCTCCTTCAATCATCAGCTGAAGTTTTGCCCATGCGCTGGATTTAAGCCCTAATCTGCCTAAGCTATATGTCTGGAACATGCTTATCAACAAGATTTCATCCTCCTCACCTCAGCTACAAGCATCTGCTGCAGTGTAAGCGTGTGCAGCACATGAACTCTTACACTGATGCACTACGTAACTTGGACACAAACTCTTACGAGCCCATTGGTGGAATCAAAGCTACAGTTTGTGTAAATTATGGGGCTAAGATAATGTGCGTTTTTGGATGTCTTGTGGTTCTCACCTGCATGTTTGTGGTGAGGATGTACTTTCTGGCCTTGGTGACTGCTCCCCTGCTGCAGGAAGAGAGCAGCACCCTTCACCATGAAGAAGCTCTCGCTCAGGCTGCAAAAGAAAGATAGAAAAGTACTGAAACATAAACGCTATGCAAGACACCACACTGCAGGACAACAACAATTATCCCAACTAATTCAGTGGTCATCAAGGCTAAGAGGTGGGATGCAAGACAAGGTTCTGACAGTACGGTTCTGTTTCAGTTGCTGGTGAACTGCCTCAAAAGCTGACTGGAAAAGTCGAGCTGCCACGTTACAGAAGCAGACCTCAGGTCTGCAGCAGCAGTGAATCATGCCTTGATGCTGAATGCTTATCTCTCTTCTTTTCTGCTGCATGGGCTACACTAAGATTTGACTTGTCAGGTCTCTGCTGGCTTGGTGTAAGACAACCCAGACCTAAATAACTGACCTAACTGCAGTGGTTCTCAACACTTAGCTTCACGGTGACCAAAAAGGCAGAAATTACCAGTTCACACTTGCCTCTGAAAGTCTTGACTTTTTCGGGTTAGGCTTTAAAGCTGTCAACGATGACATAAGTAAAAAGCTTAAATAAAAATGTGCAGCATTTCTTCCAGACTGAAATCAATCATTCTGTTTCATTGAACATTAATGTGAGCATTCATAAATCAGGGAGGAACACATTCATTGTGTATTGTGTGTGCACTCTTGCAAACCAGGGCGTGATTAGGAAAGTGCACAACTGATGAGTGACAGCTACAAAACAAAATCCAAAACAGGTGTTAAAGACATACCTGTGCCTAAATACAGCTGGACTGTATTACTATAGTATCAGCATTAGTGGTTAAAGTTAACTATAAAAAAAAATACTGGTCAGATAACGACAACGATGACTACTACTAGGGTTATCAGAAAAAAAGCATGTTTGTTCAGCTGTAATACTAAAAAGTATTGTCCATTGGAAAAATGCTGACTAATTAGTTTTAATTTTAGTTTAAATGGCCTTAGTGGGTTTCCGGCAACAAGGTAAACATTTTGTGCTGACTTCTCTCCTACATGCCCAAAAGTCCTCATCTAAATGGAACATGACGACTTTCACCATCATTTTTACATCCAGCCCTGAAATTGCTCTCTCAACCTGTTCTCTGTGACCCGACTGTCAAAACCCACATACAGCACAGAGGCAGAAGCCAAACAGATGATTTTGTGGGAACAATGGATTTCATTTTGTGCACTTCACAATAAATTCCCTCCACCCCAGCACCGAAAGAAAAAAAGTTCCACAGTGACAAAGCATGGGGGTGGACACTTCTCAATGAGTGCTTCTGTATCATTTTGCTGGATTTTTGTTCCAGTTTGTTCTCTGTTTGGGATTTATGATGCTGTCAAGAGGGTCTACCATCAGGGACTAACACATGCTACTCATTTTTAATATGCCAACTACTAACCCAACATTAAGTGCTAAAGGTATTAATGTGATACTTAATAACTTCCCAGAGAAATAAACATTTGAAACTGCACTTCAGTGAAATATGAGGATGTGTGAAACTGGTCCTTATCTGTAAATCAAGAGCTGTCCCACTGCTTCACAGGCCATACACAGACATCCTAATTAAACAGCCTCAGCTCTACTGTCTCTTGCCCCACATCATTCTGCTATCAGCTTCTCCACAAACACTGGGGCTAAAAATATATCTGTATCAAAGTAAACAAACACAGAAAAGCTTGCCAGATAGCCTCAGTCATTCTACATAATTACAACTTAAAGTACATATGCTTCCTTCACAGAAAAGCAGACTAAATGCAATTAATACAGTGATTTGCACACCCTCACCGAGTCTCAGCTGCCAGTGTGTGAACTTGCATCGGCTAGACAAGTTCAGTGATTCAGTTTGCTGGTTCTAACATGACATCAAAATATCTGTTGCAAAATGATCCAGTCACCATTTAAACTCTTAAATCAAACTAAGAAGTTAAATGTTACTAAAATATAGCAGCAAACAAATAGAAATTTTTTCAAAAACATCTCAAAACAAATCCAACCATTAGTTAGGTGGACACAAACCTTCATCATTAGTTTTTATGTTAGTTCCAACCATTTTTTAATCATAAACAAGACTTACATGCGGTTTATCTCACTCTGGGTCAACACAGCGTTCTCCACAAAATAAGGTAGCATCTTCATCACGGCCTCCTGAATGGGTCCTACAACCAGATGCATCCTGTTGACCGGAATGAAATCCAGGCCTCTCTGACTTGAGCTAGCTCCTCTTCGTTAGCCTCCAGAAATAATAAAGCAGTATTGTAGAAAAGAGGAAGAGTGGATGTTGCCCTGCCAGTTTTAAATGACAGTCTGACTGATAGAGTCTGCACTCATCTGTGTCTCTCAGAAGTGAAGAAGTGTGGTCTGCTCAAACGCCACTCCCTCTGTTGCCGTTGCCGCCTCCACCTCCCTCATCTGAGTGTCTCTGTGTGCAAGTCACACTTGTGCCTGGAGGGACATACTGCAACCTCCACCTACTGCCTCAGGCACACACATGTACCGCTTGGCACCACATCGCTCAGTATGTTTGGTCATCGTCACACTCTGTTTACTTACACCATACATTTGGGTTACACATCAACATTTATAAAGAAGAAAGTGATTTTCGCTCTCTTTGACAATACATTATCCTAAAGTGACACAAAGTCACTCACATGCTTTCTCCTGCTTTTTAACAAACACATGACCCACCAGACAGAAAGTTGCAGGAGGGTAACAAATCCTATGAAATTTAAAAGATGAATTTCTCTGTCCTTCATCATGAACTCTGTAAACTCTTTCCTTTCTTCATCCATCAGCTCTGAATCAAAAGTGAGAATGTGCAAAGAATGCCCACTTCTCCAACAAAAAACACATTTCCAAAACCCACCAACTCTCACAGTCATCTGTGGAAAAGCAAAACCACTTGCTTAACTGGAAGACAAAAAAGCAGACAGAGGAATTTTGGCCCAAAACATCCTAATGGGATGTCTCGATGCGCATGCCATTTTAGGGGTCAACAGAATCCAAGGTAGTTTCTCCAGGGAGCTTAACACATGGGCCAAGCATGAGTGGAAAGGGCAGTGAGAACTGGCAATCTCCCAAAACTCCCAAATCTCATTATACTCAGGCTTATAAGGGAGGGGATTATCTTGTCTCTCTCTCCGTCAAGTGGCCAGTGCTGGCTGTCACTCACTCATATGCACCACAAACAAGCCACAATGTGTTCATTATTAGACCATACAGCTAGGAGTCAGGCAAGCAGTAAGATCCTCAACAACATCTGCAACAATAGTGACTGATCTTTGTAGATGACAGAAAATATCAAGATAATGAAAATCACAAAATTCCAGCCAAACAGAAATTAAGCCTCTAGATAAATCTCTGTGTGGAGGCTGAACACAAATAGAAACTGTACATTTCCAATTTTCCGTCTCCTTCTCAAACACATTGAAATAACACAGCTATGGTAATCTCAGGGGATTTGCTTGCAGACATGAACAATATCTCTGCGACACACATTATGAGATTTTCAACAACAACAACCTATGCCCGATGCAGGTTCTGTACTCCATAAGTTAATGTAGGTTAAGTGCCGTTCCAGGTGGAAACTTGGACAGCTCAAACGGTCAGGTGCACGTGGGAGTAGAGGGAACCTAATTGGATGCTTCTCCGACACGAGTTTGAGCTTTAGAAGCAGCTGGCAGGAATGATGGCATGTCACAGAATTAAGGTATATTTGTTGTTGCAACACTAGCCAGATGGACGTTGATGGGGCCCAACAGGACCAGATGTCCTATAAGCCACTGAGTCGCCAGGTGTACTGGCATTTGGGAAAGGCCCACTGGATTACACAGAGGAGTCGCTACAAAGAGGCTACAGAGACGCAGTAACCAGGTTGGTTTATTCATGGTCTCAGAGCAACACTGACACAATGAGGAAAAAAGCTGCTCTTGGGGCTTCTAGTTGCATAATACTAGCATTTACACAACTGAAAGGGGCATAGCAAGAGGGAGGGTTCAGCACAGGGAGGAACAAACGTCCTCAGGTGTCAGTGGAGCCATGGAGGGCCTCAACTGGAAACAAATGACATCATCATGTTACTGAGGAAAGACTGACCAAAAATATATACCCAGAGCTGGTGCTTCTCTTGCAGTTTGTTTCCAATCCACACATATTGTAAATTCAACTCCACAGGGTGCATTTTGACATATTATAACATCTAAATCACCACCACCAGATAAAAATTGAGGCGAGTTTAAATGAACCTCTCAACAGAAGTGCCCTGCCTTTTTTATTTCATAATCTGTGTTTGATTTCTCCTTCTAATTCCAAACAATTCTGCTTGTTGCCCAACTCAGCTCTTTACAAGGTGAAAAGATGATATCATTCCTTGGTTCCCTGCCACCGACACCTGCATGATGTTTACGTTGGCCTCTGTTAGCCCCTGAGGCATCGTTATCAAGGTCAGCTGAGTACACACTCCCATTTGGCAGTTCTATACCTGCCTATCAACAGATGCAGCTATCTGTCAAATGTGGTAGATCAGAACACCCTGATCTAAAAGGAAATACACTCATCAAATAAAGACAACTTAAAATCCTGTAACATTATAAGACATAAATTCACTGGCAATTACGTTGCATAACATGGATTACTAGACCCTTAAAAAAATTGAAGAAATCTTGAGGCAAGACAAGACTCGCATCATGTATAGATCAGTTTGAAGCACATGCTCAGGGACATTGCCTGCACTGCTGCGTAACTGAAAGCAAACTGACTTCTTTTGCATGTTAAGGTCAAGTATTCAGTTCAGGAATGCATCGTGCCAAAGCCAAATGTATAAGAACATTTCATTGACTTTATCCAAGTCCATACAGTGAGCACAAAACTTATAACACATGCAGCTTGATTAACGACTTCTGTACAGGATACGAAATATTAATCTGCTAATACATAATACATGACTGAGTTCCGCTGCGACCATTTTGAAGCACCCATTTCTAATCCAAAGTTAACAAGACCATACATGCTGGGTCTGCTACTATTTTCAGGATAAAATGCCCCAAACACCAGCTACTGAACCCAAGTGGTTTCTTCAGGCTTAAAATGTATTCTTGTTCTTGTCAAAAAAAAAACAACATTCAAAATATTGACTGCAATGGTTGTCAAGCACTGCCCGGAGTGTTTTTTGTTAGTTTCAACATACTTAAACAGTGTTGTTTGATTTGTTCTTTAGATACAGAAATTCATATTTTATGTATGCAGTCATCCAAGAATGAAACAATGGCTGACTTGCCAGAACTTGCAGGGTGAAAAGGTTAATTATGTCTTACTCTGATTCCTAATTTATCTCCGTTTGTGCTTGCTGGAACCAAATTCTAAACACAAAGAATAATGCAATCATGCATCTTTTCTTGAGAGATGTATTTGATCTGTAATAAATGAACTGAATAAATAAATAAAGCAAATACTCAATTTCAAAGCTGCAACCAGAAGTCATTTGGTGTTTCTACTCAGTAAATTACTAAAACATTGAAGTGCCAAATTTCAGCTTTCTGCCAATCCCATGCAGTACATGCAATCTGTGAAAAAAGGCAAGTGACTCAGCTGATGATGCAAAGATCAAGAACAAGTTCAGCAATGTCAGCAATGATTAAATACAGACACACCTGCCCACATATTACCCAGGAGTTACTACATGGTTTTACTGTTAACTATTTAAAACAGGGACTCTGCCAAACAAGACAGACAGATGTTTTATTACACTGACACTCTCATTTGTTGATGCCAGCTTGTCTGCTGCCACTACATATTTAATATGACTCAAACACAGATGCAGCAGTCAGCAACACCTGTACATAAAACCTCACCTCTGCCACGTAGCATGCAACGGAAAGGCTAAACCACACTGGAGATAAACTTACCTCTGATTTATTCGTCGTTCATCTTCACTTCCAAAATCCTGCAATACAAATAACAGGAAAAATTAATACCACAACAAACATTTATGGTGGCACTTAACCAATAGGCCTTTCTTCTTTTTTACCAAGGATAGGTTTTTATTACTTAATAACTTTTGAATAATAATATTAAGGTAACCCACAAATATCAAATAAAAATACAAATATATTATATCTTACTGTTGCTATACCTTCTATTCCTGTGTCTTCTTGTATGCACAGTTTAGCTTGACTTTAGCATAAAGTTTGGCAGTACATGCCAATCGAGATCAATCACGTCTCTTATTCTCAGACTGCTAAGAATGTCAAATATGATGCTGAAAGCAAATACCAGAGTATTCACTGAAAGCGCGGGTTTGTTACGTTCATTTAAGATAAACCACACCAGCAGAGAAACTTGCAAATTGCAGGTGCAGACATGACTTGAATGTTAATCAACATAAGAAGCAAACATATAGCATAAGGTAGTATACTCTGCCAGAAAAAGAAAAAGGCCATGAAGAAAAATGGAGAGTTTCAGGTCTAGAGAGGAGGGAAGAACGCTGCTCTGCACAGAGAACACCAAACAATACATAACTAGGTAATTTTCTGTTGCTGTGCAATAACCGCACATTAAATGCCGCTTGCCAGCATCTCTTAAATCCCAGTTTAACTCCGTTCTCTCACCCACACTTCTTTCAGTAGTACTCATCCACCCCACCCACCCCTCATGAGTAGATGACATCATAGCTGCAGAGGCTTCCTGCCAGCTTTATCTGTCACACCTCGCCACGCTGCTGGACACCAGCAGCTTTACTAGCAGGACTCCGAGGTACAGAGACACAACCCGTTCAAACCAACAAAGTAATTCCTTTCAAACAAGCACTCTGCAATAAGTAACAACTTTGTTACAGTATGTATGTGTTGCATCCTGATATGCTGTGAGTATTTAGAGTATTGACTAAACACAGCTCTATCTTAAATACTTTTATGATTCATAAATGCGCCCTTGGATGCAAATCTTGTTTTCTCTGATGTAACTGCACAAAAGCAGAACAAGGTGAGCTTTCCTGTTTATAGCTGGGAGTTAGCTCCCCCATCTGGCAAATTAAACTTGTAGATGGCAAAAGGAAGCTATCTCTGAATGTTTAAGGTTTGTAGTCCAGGTACTTTTTCTATGAGTGCTCAGAAAACAACAAATCTCAATCTCTCTGCTGCTATAGAGAATCAGCCCTCAAGTGTGAATCATTTTCCCCACAGGTCTCTTTACCAGTCTGGACTGTGATCCTTCACTACAAATACTGCAAATAACAACGAAAACTAGCACAGAAACTACCTTTATAGTCGCCTGACGTCTGATTTGTTTCTGCTAAGGAGAATAGAGGAGAATTAAGACACCACAGTAAAACATAAAAACCTCACATTTAGTTCTACTAAATCTGAGGTTTAATGTGTTGTGGACTTAGCAGTTTCCGGACTGTAACAGGCTCATGAGTGGTCTCAGTGTCCTGTTAACGCTGGGTCGGCGGTGTCATAAATAGACTGGAATATAGCGTAATGTTTAAGAAAAACATACATTTCAATGTTAGCCAGTTACATCATGAACAGCTAACGTTAGCTAACGTTACAGCTCCTATCATTCATAGAGCACTTGTCTCCTAACTCTGATCTGAGTTAGCTCTTTAAACTGAACTGCTAACAAATTTAACGAGGACTGTTTGCATTTCATATTTTATAAGTGGTAAAGCTGCTGACATATGCGGGAGTCAGCTATAGTTATCAGTAGCGAAGACGTTTGCTAGCTGCCCTTAGCTAACAGCCTAGCATAACACCAACGATGCTAACTTAGCTTCAACCAGTGGGCCTTTCTCCAGCAGCATCTCCCTCATCCTCCACCTTTCCACCAACACTTCACCACACCGGAGCATCGTTTTAGTTCACCCACTACCAGACTGACCTCCCCCGCCGTCGTGGTTGCTGTGCTGGCGGTGGATGCGGCGCTCGGGGTCGGGGACC